>CAUYLG010026964.1:0-90728 GCA_963573385.1 Cacajao melanocephalus
TGAAAGAAAGAAGAAAAAAAAGAATGTAAGAGAGAAAGAAAGAGGAAGAGAAAGAGGGAGAGAGAACAGGATTCTTGTTCTATTGCCCAGGCTAGAATGCAGTCTAAAAATGGGTATTAAAAACCTCTTTTATGCCAATAATTGTGCTTAAAAATGGAGACAGGAAGGAATAAGAGATGAAAATAACAAACAAACTCATTCCTTTGTCACCAGCGAACTCGGGGTACCTGTGGGTGGGGTGTTGGGGCTGGCTCCGTATACCTCAGAGTGGCCAAAATATTTTCTTTATGATCATAAAGCAATTACAATTCACATTGCTTTCTGTAATAGAGCTTTCTTTTTGTTACATAGGTATAAATGTGCCATGGTTGTTTGCTGTACCCATCAACCTGTCATCCACATTAGGTATTTCTCCCAATGCTATTCCTCCCCTAGTCCCCTAGCCCCCAATAGGCCCTGGTGTGTGATGTTCTCCTCCCTGTGTTCATGTGTGTTCTCATTGTTCAACTCCCACTTATGAGTGAGAACATGTGATCTGGTTTTCTGTTCCAGTGTTAGTTTGCTCAGAATGATGATTTCCAGCTTCATCCATATCCCTGCAAAGGACATGAACTCATCCTTTTTGATGGCTGGATAGTATTTCATGGTGTACATGGTGTATATGTGCCATGTTTTCTTTATCCAGTCTATCATTGATGGGCATTTGGCTTGGTTCCAAGTCTTTGCTATTGTGAATAGCGCTGCAATAAACATACGTGTGCATGTGTCCTTGTAGTAAAATAATTATAATCCTTTGGGTATATACCCAGTAATGGGATTGCTGGGACAAATTGTATTTCTGGTTCTAGATCCTGGAGGAATCACCACACTGTCTTCCACAATGGTTGAACTAATTTACACTCCCACCAACAGTGTGAAAGCGTTCCTATTTCTCCACATACTCTTCAGCATCTGTTGCTTTCTAAATTTTTAATGATTGTCATTCTAACTGGCATGAGATGGTATCTCATTATGGTTTTGATTTTTTTAAAAAATTCTACATTAAACATGAATTCTACATTAAACATCTTAAGGATTAATTACTAAAAGAATTTCTGTTGGTAAGAGAAAAAGCATGACTACTTTCACTGAGATATTCAGTACCATTTTGGTTTTATTCTCAGTGCAATATGACAAGAAAAATAAGATATATATATTAGAATTAAACATCAGTGACAGCCACTGATGTAATTTTCAGAAAATTAAAAATTAATAAAAACTGAGTTAAGAGGACAGATAAAAGATAAAATGAAACTCAAAGGAATTCTCATGGGATGGCATTAGGAGAAATACCTAATGTAGATGATGGGTCGATGGGTGCAGCAAACCACCATGGCACATGTGTACCTATGTAACAAAAAGAAAGCTCTATTACAGAAAGCAATGTGAATTGTAATTGCTTTATGATCATAAAGGAAATTAATCAAATTAAATTTGTAAAAGCAAAAAGTTTCTATTCACATTGAAAACTCTAAAATATCTTGATATCCACTTAGAAAAAGTGAGTATTCCCTATGTATATAAATGTACAGAATGTTACTTTGACTACAAGACTTAATGGAGAGACATCATCTGACTAGATGAAAATTTATATGTTGATTATCTTAGCCTCCTCCAAACTAAATAGGTTTAATAAAATTTTAATCAAATTATTAAGTTTATTTTTTTGGAACTTCAGTGCTTGACTTCAGATTTCTTCTGGAAGAAAAATGTGTATTAATGCCTTATATTAGATAAGAATTCGAAAAGATTTTCTCTACTATGTATCAAAAAATGTAAAGCTAATCAAAACAAAATTTAAAGGCAAACTATATTATAAATATTGATTAAAATAATTACAAAGAACTTCAGCAATGGAAAAGTAGGCAAAGCATTTGAACAGACAAGTCACAAAAAAAAGAAAGAAAAGTAGGCTCTTCAAATGAAAAGCTGCTCAACTTTCTTACCACAACTAGGATATGAAAAAGAAAATTAGGGTTTAATCACTGGTTCTTTTGTTTTGTTTTGGTGGCTTTTCTTTTACATATAAGAGGCTTAGCAACTTGACCCTCAGTATCTTTAAGATAGAAATGTCACTTACGTCAGGGGTAACATAATTTTTGAGGAATAAACTTGGGCTGTACCTATAGTTTAAAGAGTTCTTAGTTTTCTTGTTTGTTTGTTTGAGATGCAGTTTCACTCTTGTTGCCCAGGCTGGAGTGCAATCGGCATGATCTCGGCTCACTGCAACCTCTGCCTCCTGGGTTCAAGCGATTCTCCTGCCTCAGCCTTCCCACTAGCATGCCCGGCTAACTTTTGTATTTTTAGTAGAGATGGGGTTTCACCATATTGGCTAGTCTGGTCTCAAACTCCTGATCTTGTGATTCACCTGCCTTGGCCTCTCAAAGTGCTGGGATTACAGGCATGAGCCACTGTGCCCAGCCAAAAGTGTTCTTAGTTTTTGACCTAGCAATTCCACCTGTAGATTTTTTTTCTTCGAAATAGATATACAAAAAGATAAAAGATATATGGTAGAATGTTCACTGCTATATGGTGTACAATAGCAAAAATTGGAAACTAACTCATATGTTATAATTTATTTCCATTATGAGTGGTAGAAAAACCATCGTAGTTCTTGTTGAAGCCCGGATAGGCAGTCTAAGGTAAATGTAACACTTGATTATATCAGATCCTGGGTTCCTTCTGTCTTGTGGCCACTGTATGAGCCACAACCCCGAGGTGGAAGATGGCAGTATGTGTTTATAGGCAGCAATGAGGAAGAGAGGTACGAAAGCAAAGTGCGTCTCCTTAGGAAAGATCTTGGAATCTGCCATGCCATATTTCTACCTACTTCCTGTTATTAAGAACTTAGGAATATGGTTGTACCTTTATTGGTCATCTTTTTTTCTGGGCAGCCATCTGCCTAGCTTAAAATGTGGAGGGTCTATTACCACAGAAGAAAGGGAGAATGAATTTTAGCAAACAACTAGTGGTTTCTGCCACATGACTAAATGATCAACTGGGAAACATATTACAAGACATCATACAATTAAATTCTATGCAGTTGTTACAGACTCAGGCAACTCTGCATGAATTGGCATGTGAACTTCTTGCAAAACAGGGTGTTTATTAAAGTTTTTTAAAAGTGTGCAAAAAGCCTGCATATGTCCACCAAAAGACATGTAAAAATGTTTATTCCTCCATTATTTATAATATCCCAAATTTTGAAATGCCACAATTGTTCACCAGAGGTACAATGGATAAGTAAAGTGTAGCATATTTATCTGGTAAAATACCATAGGTTATGGGAATAAACAAAGTTTTGCCAGATACAATAATATGGGTGACCTCTAATGTACGGTAAAAGAAGACAGGCACAGAACATGTAATTTACAATTTCATGTTGGGGGAAGCAGCAAAGGAGAAAGGACTTACAGAGTGCCTACATAAATTGGTTATGAGTAACATATAAACTGGGAGCAACAAACTGCGACAAGCCTCTGGGGAAGCAAACTTCTCCATGCCTCACGTTCCGGTGCAGGATGACCCAGGCTCTGTTACCATAAACATTGTGCTCAAGGACGTAAAATCCCTTCATAGCACTAAGATGTAACCAGACCTGTAGGCTCCTTGTAAGGCCCTCATTCCACCAGCTGCACATAGGTAATAGGCTAAAGATAACCACATGTTCTTGTTTTGTGAAACTCCCAAACCGCCACTGTTATCAATCTTTAGAATGACACACCAGTTCCAGCTCACTGATTCACTCCACCATCACATCACCCTCTCCCCACCATGACTCCACCCCTACCCTATAGATCAAAGTGATTGTAATCAATAAATAGTGTGAGAGATCAGAGTCCCGGGCCTTCACTGCCTCTAGTAAAAAGTGATTGTCCCCTGGTTCCACTTTCAGTCTTTTTTTTTTCTTTGTCCAAGGAAACAAAAGAATCAAAAGGAAACAAACAAACAAAAAAATCAACCCACTTTCACTCTTACTCTGTCTTTTTCTCATTCCTTTGTCACCACTGAACTCGGGGTACCCACAGGTGGGGTGTGGGGCTGGTTCCCTACAACCTATATAAACTCCAAAAACAAGTAAAATTAACCTACAGTGCTAGAAAGCAGAGTAAAGTCAAAGAATGCTTGTGGCAGGAAAGGAGAATAGAATGAAGGAGCCTTCTGAGGGGCTGCTAATGTTCTGTTTCTCAAACTGAGTGCTGGGTTTTGGGGCATATTCACTTTGTAAAAATTCATCAAGTTACACACTTGTGATTTCTGCAATTTGTTTTATGGATGTTACACTTCAGAAAGATTGCAGAAGCCTCCCTCATCTAGCTGAGGGATTGACAGTAATTCTCAAAATGGAAGATGGGCTCTTGTGACTGGACAGAGATCCTCAATGCAAGCTGCTATGCAGGGAGCAGGTGAGTGGCTCTGGTCACCAAGGGCAGCTGTGTCACCTAGACACGAGGGCAGACCCCAGGTGAGAGCATCAGCAGGACAATGCTGTCTTACTTCCTGCGGTTCTATGCTTGCAGTCACAGAAATTGATGGGGATGCTTCCAGCTTCAGTGCTGGTGTTTCTTGCTCACTAGCTGAGTTGGTCTATGAGAACAAAGAAAGAAATAGTGGAGTGAAGACATATTCCACAGGACTTAGACTCTACTTACAAGCTCTTTACTTAAAGAGTGCACTCTGTCTGGCCTGGAGGTTGCTGTGGTTCTTACTCCTGCACCCTGTCGCGCCTCGTGTCTCTAAACAGACCCCCACTCCACTCCCAGCTGGCCACCTGCCCCAGCACCACTGCTCTTGGTGTCCTAGGCTGAAGTGGTGACTGCCTGGGCAAGTGGGGTCTGATAAGTCACGGTGACCACCAACCGCGGGAGGTCACCTGGCCTCACCTGTGATGCACAGCCCTGACCGCACACACTCTGGCATGTGAGTTTCTCCACAAAGGAACAAAGCTGAGATGAGACAATTTCACCACATAACTTGCTCATGTGGCATCCTTTAAGTACGCCAGCATTATTAACACTGGAAGTTCTTTTGAAGATTTTGAAAGTTTTAATTGTCATGAGATTTTTCCAAACTAAGTTCATGATATGGATTTTTAAATTGTATCTAATTTAAGTGACATTTCAATTCAACTCTAAATCTACAACTGATAGACCTGGTGATTTTGGGTAATTAGCACCTTTTTTGTTTTTGTTTTGTTTTGTTCGAGACAGAGTCTTGCTCTGTTGCCCAGGCTGGAGTGCAGTGGCACAATCTCGGCTCACTGCAACTTCTGCCTCCCGGGTTCAAGCAATTCTTTTGCCTCAGCCTCCCAAGTAGCTGGGACTACAGGTGCCCACCACCATGCCCGGCTAATTTTTGTATTTTTAGTAGAGACAAGGTTTCACTTTTTTGCCCAGGCTGGTCTCAAACTCCAGACCTCAGGTGATCCAACCCTCTTGGCCTCCCAGAGTGCTGAGATTACAGGGGTGAGTCACTGGGCTGGCCTAATTAGCATCTTTTAACTGAATAAAAACATCCTATTTAAAAGACCAAATATATTACTTCATTTGAAAATTAAAATACAGGGCTGGGAGCAGTGGCTCACGCCTTTATTCCCAGCACTTTGGGAGGCCGAGGCGAGTGCATCACCTGAAGTCAGGATTTCTCATGAGATCTGGTTGTTTAAAGGTATGTAGCATCTCCCCACTCTCTCTTCCTCCTGCTCTGGCCACATAGGATGTGCCTGCTTCCCCTTCCACCATGATTGTAAGTTTCCTGAGGCCTCCCCAGAAACAGAAGCCTGTACAGCCTGCAGAACCATGAGCCAATTAAACCTCTTTTCTTTATAAATTACCCAGTCTCATGTAGTTCTTTTTTTATTTTTATTTCTTGAAATGGAGTCTCACTCTGTCGCCCAGGCTGGAGTGCAGTTGCATGATCTCAACTCACTGCAACCTCCATCTCCTGGGTTCAATCAATTCTGCCTCAACCTCCTGTGTAGCTGGGATTGCAGGCATGTGCCGCTACACTCAGTTCATTTTTGTATTTTCAGTAGAGACGGGGTTTCATCGTGGCCAGGCTGGTCGCAAACTCCTTTCCTCAGGTGATCTACTTGCCTCGGCCTCCCAAAGTGCTGGGATTACAGGCATGAGCCACGGCACCCGGCTCTAATATTATTAGTGTATTAGTTGACTAATACACTTGGCTTTCAAAATGAAAGCAATCATGAAGGCAGGGTCCCACTCCACCTCTCCACATCCCTGTCTTGTCTGGAACTGCCTTGGGTAATGCTTAGCCAGGACCAGCACATTACACAAGGCAATGTCCACACGCTTGCATCAGCAAGATGAGCTTTCTGTCTCTGGTTAAGAATAAAGACTCTAACCCAGCACTGCCTCGAAGGCCTCAGGTGCACTTTCTGTTTGCTTGAAGTCCGTAATGTGCTCACAGAGTCTGCACTTCTTTGAGGCCTCAGCAACAGCATCCTTGGGCTGAGCTTCCAGCTACAAAAGGAAGATGTGCTTTTCATTAACACAAAGTAAGCATGGTCTCACCAGTAGATCTTCCCCAAAGAACTCGTAAGAGAACAAGACCTTGAAGGACCTTTGTATTTTTTCACCCTTTATCAAATCTTATCACAGATTAAAGTTTCAGAAATACACTTTAGGGCTCAGCTGAAGTGGTTGGTTAGTAATAAAACAAATTTAAATTCTAATTTAAGTTGATATTTTGAGATGAGATTTCAAGAAAGGATACTGATTTGTGAAAACAAGTACTTCCAATCTGTAAAACACTGATTAATTTTTTTAAATGGACAATTTAAAACACAGAAGAAGAAAGAGTAATGAACCCCATATGCCTGGCACCCAGCTTGGCAGTGAGGAACTTTTTTTTTAAAGACAGAGTCTTGCTCTTTTGCTTAGGCTGGAGTGCAGTGGTGTGATCTCAGCTCACTGCAACCTCCACCTCCTGAGTTCAAGTGATTCTTGTGCCTCAGCCTCCAGTGTAGCTGGGATTACAGGCACACATCATCTTGCCTGGCTAATTTTTGTATTATTTTTAGTAGAGGTGGGGTTTTGCCATGTTGGCCAAGCTAGTCTGGGACTCCTGACCTCAGGTGATCCACCCACCTTGGCCTCCCAAAGTGCTGGAATTACAGGCATGAGCCACCATATTCAGCTGACAGTGAGCAACTTGAGCTGAGCTTGCTTCATCTCTGCCTTCACACAAATCGTTCGAGAGCAAATCCCAGGCAATGTATCACTGTATCCACATGTAGAATGGTAATCCTTAGTTAGGGGTTTCATTAACTTGAGTTGTAACTGGCTACAACTACAAATATATTTGGGTTTCAAAATAAAATAAGAAGAAGAGAACAAACAGGTATTCTGTGGCTAAATAGCAAAGAACCCTGAACTTGAAAGGAACATGACCATGTGCTTCCAGGCCTTCTCATTTGTGGAATTCAATTTTTTTTTTTTTAAGATGGAGTCTCGCTTTGTAGCCCAGGTTAGAGTGCAATGGCATGATCTCAGCTCACTGCAACCTCTGTCTCCCGGGTCCTGATTCAAGCAATTCTCCTGCCTCAGCCTCCCGAGTAGCTGGGATTACAGGCACACGCCACCATGCCCAGCTGATTTTTGTATTTTTAGTAGACACGGTTTCACCATATTGACCAGGCTGGTCTTGAACTCCTGACCTTGTGATCCTCCCGCCTCAGCCTCCCAAAGTGTTGAGATTACAGGCATGAGCCACTGTGCCCGGCCAGTAAGTTTTAATAGGATTTTTTTGAGACAGTGTCACTCTGTCACCCAGGCTGGAGTGCAGTGGCACAATCTCGGCTCACTGCAACCTCCATCTTCCAGGTTCAAGTGGTCTTCCCACCCAGCCTCCCACTGGTACCTCATATTAGAGGTGCACACCACAACACCCAGCTAATTTTTTGTATCTTTGGTAGAGACAGGGTTTTACCATGTTGCCCAGGCTGGTCTCGAACTCCTGAGCTCAAGCGATCAGCCTGTCTCTCAAAGTGCTGGGGTTAGAGATGTGAGCCACTGTCCTGGCCTTTAATCAAATTTTAAACTAAGCATTGCTTAAAACATGTCACTCCTCAACAGCAGAACATTCAGAATACCTAGGGCAGCAGTTCTCAAAGTGTGGGCTGAGAACTCTGGGATCCTGGAACGGTGTCTGAGAATAAATACCCTCTACTTACTTAAAAGGGAATTTTAAAAACTTAGTACCACAGGAACCTCTTTTAATAATCAGCTATCTGTGGAAGCCAGGAGTTCTTCACGTACTTCATCCAGAACAGTGTATCAAAACAGATTAAATGCAGAAACAGACATGAGAACCCAAGTGTTTTCTATTAAGCCAGATATTAAAGAAACGTTAAAACATATAAAAATGAGGCTGGATGCTGTGGCTTATGCCGTAATCTCAGCACTTTGGGAGGCCAAGGAGGGCAGATCACCTGAGGTCGGGAGTTGAAGACCAGCCTGGCCAACATGGTGAAATCTCGTCTCTTAAAAATACAAAAATTGGTTGGGTATGGTGGCAGGTGCCTGTAATCCCAGCTACTTGGGAGGCTGAGGCAAGAGAATCACTTGAACCCGGGAGGCAGAAGCTGCAGTGAGCTGAGACTGTGCCACTGCACTCCAGCCTGTGTGACAGAGTGAGACTCCATCTTAAAATAAATAAAGTAAAAATGGCATTCTTCTCACTAAATTTTTAAAGAAATACTTTTCATTACAAATGTTATGTTAACATGTAATGGGTTTTTGTTGTACTGAAAGAAATATCAGTTTTGATTTCTGCCATGGCCCATATTGAGAGCTGTAATTTACATAATAGATTACATGAGGACCCTCTTTGGAGTCCTCAATAATTTGTCAGAGTGTAAAAGAGTGTTGAGGCCAAGATGCTTCAGAAGACTGGTCTAAAGCAAGTGGCTTGAAGTGTCCTAGACTGTGATTTGCCTTTCTACTGCCGTTGGCACCGTATGGACTGCAGGTGCTCATACTCAATTAAGCCAGACCACATCACAGCTCAGCACAAATACCCTCTACTTACTTAAGAGGGAATTTTAAAAACTTAGCAAAAGGAACATCTTTTAATAATTTCACAAATAGATATTGAGGGATGAGCACAAAATAAATGCTCAGCAGATCAACTTATTTAGCTTCACATAAAACTTAAGATCCATTTAAAAGTAATTTACATAATGCAGCCCAAGTTTTCAAAGACGTTTTATTAAGGTCATACAAAAGTCCAATCAATACGATTGCTGAAACAGCTAAGCAGCTTCCTGTTTTGTTTTGTTTTGTTTTGAGATGAAGTTTCTCTCTCGTTGCCCAGGCTGGAGTGCAGTGGCATGATCTCAGTTCACTGCAACCTCCGCCTCCTGGGTTCAAGTGATTCTCCTGCCTCAGCCTCCCGAGTAGCTGGGATTACAGGCGCCCACCACCATGCCTGGCTAATTTTTCTATTTTTAGTAGAGGCAGGGTTTCACCATGTTGGCCAGGCTGGTCTCGAACTCCAGACCTCAGGATATCCACCCGCCTCTGCCTCCCAAAGTGCTGGGATTACAGGCGTGAGCCACCATACCCGGCTAAACAGCTTCCTCTTTCTGAGCTTCTTGGATCTTCAGTTCTCCTGCCACATCGTGTTGACTTTCTGCATGGCTACCTCCGTCTCCTCCTCCTTGTCCCACACCTTCTGCTTCTGGGAGCAGAGCTCTGCCATGCTCCAAGAAGTCCTGCAGGACCAGCTTTTGCTGCTGATGGGCATCTTTGAGTTCTTTGGCCTGGGATTTCAATAGCTCTGAAGCTTCAACCAAGTGCTGAAAAAAATTATAGATGTTTTAGGTTTGCTTAACAAAGGCTTGGAAGGCTAGAGTTTTAGTCTTACACTATATTAAAGAGCTAAAAGTGACAGCCAATGCTGGTTACAGATTAAAGCCACAGATCAGAGAAATCCCTGCTTAGATAAAGCCCTGTGCTTACCTCAACCCAGCCAAACATGCGATGGAAAGACCACCCGGGCTCAGGTGCTGAGCACCAACTCCACACCAAGAAAGACCTACAACTGCATGTAGTAGCTTACAGCAGGACATCTGGCTCTGTAATGTCAACCTCTGCCCGATGTCATCTGCACATGTGCAAAGGTGAATAAAGCATTTGGGCATTCAATCTAGTTACTTAAACATAAGCAGAAACAGAAAAATACATATACACAAAGTGCTGAAGATTAAATCAGGCCAGGCACCATGGCCTGTGATCTCAGCATTTTGGGAGTTTGAGGTGGGAGGATCACTTGAGCCCAGGAGTTCAAGACCAGCACCGGGGCAAAATAGTGAGCTCTCATCTCTTCAAAAAATAAATAAATAAAAAAGGAAAGAAAATTAAGAAGAGAAATATTTAAATCAAAGTCTTCTGGGTGGAGGGCCACAAGTGGGACTTACCATGAGTTCAGCTGCATTGACAATCTGACCTTACCACTCACTGCACTGACGACCCTGACCTCCCTGCAGCCGATGTGGACCATGAATTCAGCTGCACTGAGAACCCAACCTTACCACTTGCTGCACTCATGACCCTGACCTCCCTGCAGCTGATCTGGTCAACGATCGGGCTGTTTGGTCCCTGTCACACCTGCTGGTCTAAGAGGGGAAGTGACAAGACCTGGAGCGAGCTGGCAGGGCAGCTCCCACATGGGGAGGAAAGGCCTCCCTGGGCCTCTCTGGGCCCGGCTCAGAGTTATTGTGACTTCGTCAAGCAATGATATGCCACACAGCCCACGCTGCACTGCCAGACAAGTCATGCAGGTGGATGACACCACAGATGATCATAAGAAACAATTTGGGTTTAAAATCTGGCACATTTTAGAGGACAGATCACAAACTACAGGTCCAAGGAGTTAAGTGGATAAATGAATGTATTTTAGAAAACCGAGCATATGCAGTGAGCCGAGATCATGCCACTGCACTCCAGCCTGGCGACAGAGCAAGACTCCGTCACAAAAAAAACAAAAACAAAAAAAAACCCAGAACCTAATTGTGTTATTACTATACTGGCATTTGAACATAAAGTTCACATATCTTCCTAAAAACCAAATTTATAAAGGAGTTATGGGGGTATCAGCCACATTTTAACAAATGACCACTTTTGTGGTTCCCTGTCATCACTAAGATGCCTAAGGGCAGGGGGCGTGGTGGAGGGAAAGAGGGGAGGTCACTGGAGTCTTGTGCACTGACTATCAGCATGTGTCACTGCCGGTAACACAGTGCCCTCTGGACATCGTTCCTCACTCAGAATGGGCGGGGGTGGGGGAGTTTCTGCTTACTCTGCCGGTATGAACTGGAGATGGCAGATGATGATGGTGAAGTGGGCGCCTGCTGCAGGCAGGGCGCTGAAAGGCACCCATGACTGGGAGCCAAGCTCAGCTAGCTGATCCGGGTTGTGCAGCAACCGGGCACAGCAGAGGCCCTAGAACCAGGCTTGTCCCTGGTGTCCTGCATGCAGCAGCGACAGTCCATGAGTGGGAGTCCCAAGGAGGTCTTTAAACATCTGTATGAACTCAACCTTACAAAACTCTGCAAAGTCTCGTAAGTCTTTCTCACACAGAACCCAGCCGCCTACTACCTTGCGCAGGTCTTCCTCCTGCTGCACCATGAGGTGGTGCTTCTCTGGCCCCCCGCAGCTGCTGCGAGAAATCTTGGCAAAGCTCTACCTTGTCCTCAAGTTGTCCCTCAAGCCTGTTTGAATCTGAGCAAAAGAGGAAATAATTTGTGTTCCTTTCTGTGTAGTGACTATATGTAAAGACTTACTGAGAGGATTTAATAATTCACAACACTCTTTTTTTTAGTGATGTATACTACATAAAATACACAAGGTCACAATACTTAGGGGCCAGAAACACTGCTTACCACAAGTCAGTTATGGAATCATAACTTACAGTAAAAATGGGCATGTCCAAGGCTCAATTTTTCTTTTTCTTTTATCATTTACAGGAGAATAAATATTTTGTTGCTAATTTTCCACACTCTCTACTGGGAATATGGTTTGCTTTTATAATCAGAAAAATATAAGGGCAGTGGTTTCGGTCAACAACAGACCGCATATATACAACAGTGGTCCCATAAGATTATAGTACTGTATTTTTCCTGTAGCTTTTCTGTGTTTAGACACACAAATCCTTGCTGTACAGGTCTGTAGCCGAGGGACAATATGCTGTACCATGTGGCCTAGGTGTTCAGTAGGCTGCACCACCTTAGTTGGTCTAAGTACACTCTGTGATGGTCTCACATCAATGAAATCGCCTGAAGATGCATTTTTGAGATCGTATCCCAGCCGCTGAGGGATGTATGACTGTACTGAGGAGCACTGTGTGATGCAGGCTACACCGAGTTTTGTGCATGATATGGTTGGAGCCCTGAGGAAGGGGAGGGCTATGGACTGAATGGTGTCCCCCGCTGCCAACATTAGACACTGAAGCTCTAATCCCCAATGTGACTGTATCTGGGGATGAGGCCTATAAGGAGATGATGAAGATTAAGTGAGATCATAAGGGTAGACCTTGATCCAATAGGATTAGTGTCCTTATAAGAGACCAGAGATCGGCTGGGCGCAGTGGCTCACGCCTGTAATCCCAGCACTTTGGGAGGCCAAGGTGGGCGGATCACAAGGTCAAGAGATCAAGAACATTCTGGCTAACATGGTGAAACCCCGTCTCTACTAAAAATACAAAAATTAGCTGGGCGTGGTGGCATGAACCTGTAGTACCAGCTACTCAGGAGGCTAAGGCAGGAGAATTGCTTGAACCTGGGAGGCGGAGGTTGCAGTGAGCTGTGATCCCACCACTGCACTCCAGCCTGGTGCCTGGCGACAAAGCAAGACTCTGTCTCAAAAAAAAAAAAAAAAGAGAGAGAGACCAGAGATTTCGGATGCTACCTCTCCCTACCCTGTTGGAGGACATGGCGAGAAGGTGGCTATGTGCAAGCCAGTAAGAGAGGCCTCTGGGATTTTAGCCTCCAGAACTGTGAGAAAATAACACCCTGTTGTTTAAGCCACTCGGTCAAAGGTATTTTTTTGTATCGTGCCCAGAGCTGACTAATACAGAAGGATTCACCCTCCTGGGGAGAAGAGGCAGGGAGCCAGTGGCCTCCTCTGATTTTCCTGGCTGTCTGCAGAACTCCCTCTCCCCCACTTCTCCTTTTGCCGAAGCATCCTTCTAAGGGCAGACCGGATCGCACTGTTCAGAAGCCCCCAAAGCCCACAGAAAAGTCTCAACTCCTGACCTTATGAGTGCCATCCCAATGGGGGAGCTCCCTCTCTTTTCTGTTCTCCTCTCAGGAGGGAAAGTTAAGGGCCTGCTTAACCACTCTCTAGGGAGATACCATTCAGGTGGCATCTCCAGATGGGGTGCTGCATTCTGGTGTTGAGCTGGGAGTAAGCCAGCATGTTTCCTCCAGTGCTTTTCCCAGAACTGAATACACACTAAGATGATCTTTAGGAATGGAAGAATCAAAGTAGGAAGACTTACAAGCCTGTAGTCCCAGCCTACAAGGAAGGCTGAGGCAGGGGCATCATTTGAACCCAGAAGTTTGAGTCCAGCCTGGTCAACATGGTGAGAACCAGTGTCCAAAAAATAAATAAACAGAAAGAATCAGGTGACTATTCTCAACTCTTCCAAAATGGGTATTGGGTCCCCACTCTGCTCTTCCCGGGACAGGAATGTGCCTTCCCCTTTCCTGGTGGCCATAAACCCATTCCCTCTCACTAAAGAAATGAGAAAAGAAAAAGTGTTCACAGCACCTTGAGTTATGTGAGGCGTGCAGAATCTATCAGTCCCAGAAGTCAGGAATATGGGACTTCAGTCACATACCTCACACCCATGCCCAGCGTGACTGTTTAAAGGCATTTTGTGCCTGACTAGCTTAACCCATTATCTTCCTGTTCCTGGAATCTGTGATACAAAAGACAATGTAGAGTCAATAAATAGCTTTTTCTTTTCTTTTCTTTTCTTTTTTTTTGAGACAGAGTCTCACTCTGTTGCCCCGGCTGGAGTGCAATGGTGCGATCTCCGCTCACTGCAACCTCTGCCTCCCAGATTTAAGCGATTCTCCTACCTCAGCCTCCCAAGTCGCTGGGACTACAGGCACCCACCACCATGCCCGGCTAATTTTTGTATTTTTAGTAGAGACAGGGTTTCACCATCTTGGCCAGGCTGGTCTCGAACTCCTGACCTTGTGATCTGCACCCCTTGGCCTCCCAGAGTGTTGGGATTACAGGTGTGAGCCACCACACTCGGCCCAATAAATAGCTTATGTGATTTTAATATAAATTCCTCAGGCCAGGCCAGCCGAGGTGGGAGTTCAAGACCAACCGGGCCACACAGCAAGACTCCCCCTCTATTTTCAAAATTCTTGGTAAACAACTTAGGAACTGCCCTTTCTTTTCCTTTAAAAGCCCACTTGTAACTGCTACTAATCAGAGTGTATATTAAGATAATTTGCATCTCCAGGATTGCATGTCTCAAACTTGGCCCAAATAAACTATACTTTTTGTTTTTTCGAGGCAGAGTTTGGCTCTGTAGCCCAGGCTGGAATGCAGTGGCTCAATCTCAGCTCACTGTAACCTCTGCCTCCTGGGTTCAAGCGATCTTCTGTCTCAACCTCCTAAGTAGCTGAGATTATAGGCGCACACCATCACGCCTTGCTATTTTTTATTTTTTTTTATTTTTTGTAGAAACGGGCAAGGTGGGTCTCACCACCTTACCCAGGCTGGTCTCCAACTCCAGACCTCAAGCTATCCTCCTGCTGGGGCCTCCCAAAGCACTAAAATTACAGGCGTCAGCTGCTGTGCCTAGCCCAACTTCTCCACTTACATTAATTTTGCCTCACTTTTTCCTTTTCTTTTTTGAGACGAAGTCTGGTTCTGTTGCCCAAGATGGAGTGTGCAGTGGCGCCAGCTCGGCTCACGGCAACCCCTGCCTCCTGGGTTGAAGCGATTCTCCTACCTCAGCCTCCCAGTAGCTGGGATTACAGGTGCCTACCACTATGCCCGACTAATTTTTGTATTTTTAGTAGAAACAGGGTTTCACCATGTTGGCCAGTCTGGTCTTGAACTCCTGACCTCAGGTGATCTGCCCGCCTCGGCCTCCCAAAGTGCTGAGATTGCAGGTGTGAGCCATTGCGTCTGGCCCAATTTTTCCTTTTAGGTCACAAAAGTGATCGAATCCTGCCACTTCCTGGGTGCTGGGTGGGAATGGCGGATGACTGCGTTGCTGCTGTGACTGAGTAGATGGCGGTAAGGCCTCTCAGAGGCATCCTTGTTTGCAAAGATCTGAATAAGGCGGGGCGGGGGGAGGGGGAGGAGCAGGCCTGGGGCAATCGGGGAGGGGCAGTGGCACGCTGGGAGCTTATGTGCAAGGCTATGTTCCGTGACCCACAAAGGCAACGCAGCAGCCACTCCAACCCCGGTGAGAAGATACTCCGGAAATGCCTCAGCACCCACGCAGCCTTGATGACACCGCTGCCTTCCCGCCAATGCTGCATCCAATCAGACAGCGTCCCCATGACACGTGTTGAGTAATGGCCAATCACAACTGGGATCCAGCCCTCGGTCCGCCTCTTAGGAACTCCGAGCCAATGGTGGCCTAGCACCCACTGGCCAATCCCGGGCAGTGCACGAGAGCAGGAGTTGCAGTTGGGCGTGCGGTGGCGGCAGCAGCGGTTGAGGTCAGGTAGTAGCGTTGGGCTGCAGCGGCGGAGCTCACCATGGTAAGGTCCGGGCCACTCCTGCTCCACAGATGCCCAGGCAGACGAAGTTGGCCTTGGCTAGACGGAGGGACAATGTTGCGGGCGTCGGGGTGGAGTGGAGGCCAGAGAAGGACGCGGGGTCTAGGGCGGGACACGAGGACACAGGATCGTCCCCCGGGGCTGCGGGTCCCAGAGCAGGGACAGCAGCTTTTGTTTTAGACAAAGCGGTCGGCCTCGAGTAGGTGGACGGGGACCATTGGTGGTGTCCCGTCTTCCAGAGAGCAGATAGTGGCATCACCTCCTGAAGACTGGAGGGCGCTGCCTGTGCTTTCCAGTCCAGAGGTCTTTGTTACTGGAAACGACTGAGTTTTGCTGATGGGGGTTGGGACTGTGAACATTGGACAGATTAGGAATTAAAGGTCAGACGCTGCTGAAACATTGCTGCATTCACCTAAAGGCAACACGTTAGGCTGGGCGTGGTGGCTCACACCTGTCCCTTGGGGAGGTGGAAGCAGGCAGATCACCTGATGTCAGGAGTTCAAGACCAGCCTG
This sequence comes from Cacajao melanocephalus, assembly GCA_963573385.1. NCBI lineage: Eukaryota > Metazoa > Chordata > Mammalia > Primates > Pitheciidae > Cacajao > Cacajao melanocephalus. The sequence goes on from CAUYLG010026964.1 coordinate 16,331, forward strand.
GACAACATGGTAAAACCTGGTCTCTACAAAAATATGCGAAAATTACCTGGGCGTGGTGACGAGGGCCTGTGGTTCCAGCTACTCTGGAGGCTGCGGTGGGAGGATCAGTTGAGCCTGGGACTTTGAGGCTGCAGTGAGTCGTGATGGCACAACTGCACTCCAGCCTGGGCCACAGTCTGCCTCAAAAACAAATAAAAAAAGCAACCCATTAACATAAAAACAGATTCCCAAGTCTAAATAGCCATGGGTTGTCAGTTATCCATTTTTTTTTTGAGATAGGGCTCAATGCAATGGTCTGTTGTGCAGGCTGGAGCACAGTTGCAGGAGGATGGTTCCCTGCAGCCTTGAACCCCTGGGTTCTAGCAGTCCTCCTGCCTCAGCCTCCCAAGTAGCTGGGACTACAGGTGTGTGCCACCACACCTGGCTAATTTTTAAATTTTTCATAGGGACAGGGTCTCACTATGTTACCCAGGCTGGTCTGAAACTGGTCCCAATCAATCCTCTCGCCTCAGCCTTCCAAAGTGCTGGGATTACAGGAATGAGCCACCACACCTGGCTTGGCAGGGCTTAAAGAAACCACCAAAGGATAGTGCAGTGTCCCAGTACTGATGACGTCTGGGAGCCATTACACTCCTAGGCTTCAAGGGGTGGAGAGAGGGAGTGGTTACAAGAAATTGAGAAGATAGCTTTATGAAGAGGCCCGCCTGCCAAAAGTGTGGCCTTGATGGAGGGATTCAGGTCACCCACAGCAGCTGAGCAAGAAGGGGCCAAGGAGGGAGTACCCTGATGCCACTCTCCTCCCAGTCTCCTGCTGCTGCCTGCCATTGACCAAACCAGCAAGAACTCAGACGGTGAGGAAGGCCTCTGATGCTGTTCTCATGGGTCAGCCTCCAGGAGCACAGAGCGAGTGGTGAATGATGGAGGGTAGATCTGGGGGGCAGAGAGAGGACACACACTGAGTAACTGGGCTTGAACCGTGGTGACCTGGGACTGACTTTGTATTTCCTTACCCAACCCGACTACCTTATCCTTTGGTCAGGACATAATTTAAAAACTGCTATATATTCTTCAGAGAATTACTGTGACTGGCTATAATGTAGGGTTGATTATTGCCATTACATGGCTTCTAAGTTTTAAAATAACTTAATTTTTCTGTAGTGGCAAGCAGGTTCTAGGGCTACCTCTAGAACGGAGTAGCTAGTATGGTTTAGAGCAAGTTAGTTTTCACAGGGATAATGGGGTCAGTCGCCTAACCCTTCTAGGAAATATCAATTGTGAAAGCACCAGACACTGAAACACTATACAAATATTAAATTAGAATATTTCACATGCCATATAGTTTCAAGTTGCCTTGAAATGAATGGGCTCACATTTATGTTCCGGTTCACAGCGCGAGTGTATCTCTATCCACGTGGGGCAGGCAGGTGTCCAGATCGGCAATGCCTGCTGGGAACTGTACTGCCTTGAACATGGAATTCAGCCTGATGGTCAGATGCCAAGTGATAAAACTATCGGTGGCGGGGACGACTCCTTCAACACGTTCTTCAGTGAGACTGGGGCTGGCAAGCATGTGCCCAGAGCAGTGTTTGTGGACCTGGAGCCCACCGTGGTCGGTAGGTGCCCTGGCACTGGATGGCAGCTTTCCTGGGAGAGTGGGAGAGCATTGGTAAAGCCCCATGTGGGCTCCTTTGAATCCCCCTGCAGAAAGGATAGAATAGACAAGCATATGCCCATGGCGTTGTTAGGGGATAAACTGAAAGGTTTGTGATGAAAGTATCTGTGAGACTTGGCTCCTAATTTAGGAACACCTGACCTGCAGGGAAAAGCTGTTTTGCCAGCAGTAAGATAGGCTGTGGAGAGATTCCCTCGTGGCTGCCTCAGCCCTGTTTAGGTGGCCCCACCTGCAGGGTACGGCAGCATTAGTTTCCTCCCGAATGCTATGCACTCTCTTATGCTGGTGCACGAGAGTCTTGACCTGCATCTTAGGCATAGGTGGTAAGTACAGAACAGTAATTTGCTTCCTTCAGATTAGAAGCCTCAGGTAGTTGCCCAGGAGCACTACAAAGCATCTTTCAGTGCCCCCTCCCGCCAGAGGAGATGACAATGTCACCTGAAAGCCTGTGACACCAGGCCACACGGTGCCCTGATGGGACTGCCCTGCAGAAGTCACGCTGACCTGGTGACTGCCCAGTTTCTAAGAGTTTTTAACTTAACAGCCTTTGATGTAGCTACACGTAGGACAGAAGTAGGGACCTAAAGAATTACCTGTGTAGGGGTGGGAAAGCTTATTTCCTTTCACTGGGAACTGGTCATGCTATCATTTATACTGCAGGCAGAGTTTAACTTCCTAGAGTCATAAATTGCACTTGCAATCTGATTATCACACAGACATTTTCTACCAGACACTGCCACTGTTGACCTACGACATGTGGGTCATGTACTTTGAACAGCATGTACTTTGTAGAAGTGAACAGTCCTGGAATGTGTCTACCTTGGTGAGTACAGGCCTTAACGATTCACAGCACATACGGTTTCTTTTGTAGATGAAGTGCGCACAGGGACCTACAGGCAGCTCTTCCACCCGGAGCAGCTGATCACTGGGAAGGAAGATGCAGCCAATAATTATGCCAGAGGCCATTACACCATTGGCAAGGAGATCGTCGACCTGGTCCTGGACCGGATCCGCAAACTGGTAAGAAGAGAAGGCTTCAGGTGGGCGTTGTCTTGCATGGGAGGGTAGGCCTTAGAATGTGAAGTGGAGGTCATTTGATCAAAACTTAGACTTGCATCACTGCGGTGCAGTGGCTCACGCATGTAATCCCAGCACTTTGGGAGGCTGAGGCGGGTGGATCACCTGGGATCAGGAGTATGAGACCAGCCTGGCTAACATGGTGTAACCCTGTCTATGCTAAAACTACAAAAATTAGCCAGGTGTGGTGGCGTGCACCTGTACTTGCAGCTCTTTGAAAGGCTGAGGCAGGAGAATTGCTTGAACCTGGGACATGGAGGTTGTAGTGAGCCAAGATTGCACCACTGCACTCCAGGCTGGGTGACTAAGTGAGGCTCTGTCTCAAACAAACAAGCAAAAACTTAGACCAGCATCTTAAGTCCTGCTGAGTCTGCAATGTTGATTTGTTTGTAGATCTTTATCTGCTTTTCTTTGCTTCAAAGTGTTATGTGTGTTCATTATGGATGATTTGAATCCATATTAACTCTTCAGAGGCAAGGAGAAGAGGCCCTGGCTTGGTGGATGTTGGTGGCGTGGCTTCCACAGGCATTGACTCATGTTGTCTGGTTTCTCTCAGGCGGATTTGTGCACAGGACTGCAGGGCTTCCTCATCTTCCACAGCTTTGGGGGCGGCACTGGCTCTGGGTTCGCATCTCTGCTCATGGAGCGGCTCTCAGTGGATTACGGCAAGAAGTCTAAGCTAGAGTTTGCCATTTACCCAGCCCCCCAGGTCTCCACAGCCGTGGTGGAGCCCTACAACTCCATCCTGACCACCCACACGACCCTGGAACATTCTGACTGTGCCTTCATGGTCGACAATGAAGCCATCTATGACATATGTAGGCGCAACCTGGACATCGAGCGTCCCACGTACACCAACCTCAATCGTCTGATTGGGCAGATCGTGTCCTCTATCACGGCCTCCCTGCGATTCGATGGGGCCCTGAATGTGGACTTGACAGAATTCCAGACCAACCTAGTGCCGTACCCCCGCATCCATTTCCCCCTGGCCACCTACGCCCCAGTCATCTCAGCTGAGAAGGCCTACCACGAGCAGCTGTCCGTGGCTGAGATCACCAATGCTTGCTTTGAGCCAGCCAATCAGATGGTCAAGTGTGACCCTCGCCATGGCAAATACATGGCCTGCTGCATGTTGTACAGGGGGGATGTGGTCCCAAAAGATGTCAACGCAGCCATTGCCACCATCAAGACCAAGCGCACCATCCAGTTTGTGGATTGGTGCCCGACTGGATTTAAGGTATGACTGGGTAACGTGGAGTCCTTTCAGCAAGCAGCAGATGCACAGAATAACACTGCCCCTAAAGGCCCACATCCTCTGGGGAGACCATGCCTATTCCATGGGCTAGGCACATGGGCATAAATCAGTGACCCAGAGTAATCATTGATGTCTTTTTTTTTGAGACAGAATCTCACTCTGTCGCCCGGGCTGGAGTGCAATGGTGTGATACCAGCTTACTACAACCTCCACCTCCTGGGTTCAAGCAATTTTTCTGCCTCACTGTCCCAAGTAGCTGGAATTACAGGCATGCACCACCATGCCTGGATAATTTTTGTATTTTTAGTAGAGATGGGGTTTCGCCTGTTGGCCAGGCTGGTCTTGGAACTCCTGACCTCAGGTGATCAGCCCGCCTCAGCCTCCCAGAGGGCTGGGATTACAGGCATGAGCCATAGCACCCGGACCAGTGATGTCTTTTGAACTCTCTTTCTGAGTCATCACACTATACATCTGTGGCGAGCTTTATTTATTTATTTTTTGAGACAGGTTCTCACTTTGTCCCCCAGGCTGGAATACAGTAGTGTGATCTTGGCTCACTGCAACCTCTGCCTCCCAGGCTCAAGCAATTCTCTCACCTCAGCTTCTCAAGTAGCTAGGACCACAGACATGCACACCATGCCTGGCTAACTTTTGTATTTTTAGTAGGGATGGGGTTTTGCCATGTTGGCCAGGCTGGTCTCAAACTCCTGGCCTCAAGTAATCTGCCCGCCTTGGCCTCCCAAAGTGCTGGGATTATAGGCACAAGCCACTGCATTTGGCTGTATTTATTTATTGCTTTGAGACAGAATCTTACTCTCACTCAGACTGGAGTGCAGTGTCATGATTACAGCTTGCTATACCCTCAACCTCCTGGGCTCAGGTGATCTTGCCACCTCAGTCTCCCAAGTACCTTGGGACCACCTGTGTGCACCACCACACCCAGCTAATTTTTGTATTTTTTGTAGAGATGGGGCCTCACTATGTTGCCCAGCTGGCCTGAAACTCCTGGGCTCCAGCGATCCACCCACCTCAGCCTCCCAAGGTGCTAGGATTACAGGCATGAGACAGCTTTTTTTTTTTTTTAATAAGATATTTTCTGAAGGATTTTTGTGCCCTTTCTTAGGTGGTAGAATTCATGTGGAAAAGGTAGGTTGAGCTTAGTAGGAATTTTATGGGCATTTTGGAGAATCACGTGGATGGTGTATGTATTTTATTTTAACTTGAGCATTACTATAAACTGCTTCACTGAGTCCTTCACTCCACTGTCTTATGGAGTGTTTGATTTAGAAAGAATGGATGAATGATTGATTTAAAGAAAGAATGAATCTTTGTGATGAAAACAGCAATAGGCACGGTAGTTCACACCTGTAATTCCTGCTCTTTGGGAGGCGAAGGCAGATTGCTTGAACTCAGGAGTTCGAGACCAGCCTGGGCAACGAGATGAGACTCTGCCTCTACCAAAAATACAAAAAATTAGCCACGCGTGGTGGTGTGCACCTGTGGCCCTAGCTACTCAGGAGGCTGAGGTGGGAGAATCACTGGAGCCTGGGGGGCAGAGGTTGCAGTGAACTGAGATCCCACCAATGCCTGTGTGACAGAGCAAGACCCTGTCTGAAAAAAAAAAACGCCCAGCAACATCTTTCCCTCCTGAGAAGCATAGTAATTTTGGCCTGGGTTTGCCTCAGATACAAAATCTGTCCCCACCTTCCACTGACAAGAAAGAAACCTTGCCATCCCCTTTCAGGTTTTCCAATAGTTGGTCACTAAATCTTGTCACATTTCTCTCTGTTGGACAGGTGCATCCTTGTGCTATGCTTTCCCTGCCACCTCTAGCTCAGACCCCAGCTGCCTCTGGGGAGACCACTGTACTTGGCTCTGACTGGGATTTCCTACTCTGGGCCTCTCTTCTCTCCTTCAAGGGTTAGCACTGGCTGCCTAATTTTGTTAAGTAAGGTTTTGTCTGAACAGAGCCACCACGCCCCTTCATTTGCAGATTGATTTTGCTATCCAACAGCAGAGTAGGATAGGTATGACAGAAGTCATGTGGCCTGTAAGGCCTAGAATTTGTATTATGATCTTGTCTTTTTTTTTTTTTTTTTTTTTGGAGATAGAGTCTCATGCTGTTACCCAGGCTGGAGTGCAGTGGCATGATCTCTGCTCACTACAACCTCTGCTTCTTGGGTTCCAGCGATTCTCCTGCCTCAGCCTCTCGAGTACCTGGGATTACAGGCACCTGCCACCATGCCTGGCTAATTTTTGTATTTTCAGTAGAGACAGGGTTTTGCCATGTTGGCCAGGCTAGTCTCAAACTCCTGGCTCAGGTGATCCACCTGCCTCAGCCTCCCAGAGTACTAGATTACAGGTAAGAGCCATCACGCCCAGCCAATATTTGTATTTTCGGTAGAGATGAGGTTTTGCCATGTTGGCCAGGCTGGTCTCAAACTCCTGGCCTCAAGTGATCTGCCCACCTCAGTCTCCTAAAGTGCTGGGGTTACAGGCTTGAGCCACCACACCTGGCCTGATCTTGTCATTGATAGAACAAGTTTGTTGACCCCTGCTCTAGTTGACCTTGTGCACTGCTGCCAGGATCTCAGGTCATGTTATTCCCAAGTTCTGAAACTTGGAATGCTTCCCCTTTGGTCCCCACCTTGGAATGTCACCCCCTACGTAAGCAAGCACATGGACCATTTCCTGCTACTGTGGTAGCAGCATTCATATGACCCTTGACCCAATGATCTGCTACTTTTGCAAAGCCACAGTGGCTTGTTTGGTGGGTGTGATGTTCCCCATGATATCTTGGGGAAGAGTTGTGTACTCTGAGTCTCTTTGGGTGGAAAAAGTTTAGCTACAGAATTTCATTGTCATCTACAAAGAAGACAAGCAGCATACATTTTCAGAGGGAAGACTCCTCACCTTGGCACCTATCACATGTCACAGTTGCTAGGACACAGCCCTTTAGGTAGCTTGGGATCCCGCCAAGGTAGCTACCTCCAAGGTTCCTTTCTCTCTATTTGTCTGGAACTATCACCCTGCCTGGCACAGAGAAGGGCTTAGTGACATTTGTGAGGCGAACTGAGCATTCTCCTGGTCACCTACAGGGTGTCTTCTGTTTGAGGAAAAATAGCTACCATTTCTAGGTTTGATATACGCTTCACAGACTGCTTTTCTTACCCTTCTCTGGCAGGTTGGCATTAACTACCAGCCTCCCACGGTGGTCCCTGGGGGAGACCTGGCCAAGGTGCAGCGGGCCGTGTGCATGCTGAGCAACACCACGGCCATTGCGGAGGCCTGGGCCCGCCTGGACCATAAGTTCGATCTCATGTATGCCAAGCGGGCCTTTGTGCACTGGTACGTCGGGGAAGGCATGGAGGAGGGGGAGTTCTCCGAGGCCCGTGAGGACCTGGCAGCTCTGGAGAAGGATTATGAAGAGGTGGGCGTGGATTCCGTGGAAGCTGAGGCTGAAGAAGGTGAAGAATACTGAGGGGAGGGTATGGTGGGTTCTCCCCTGCCACCCCCAGGATGGCTGCTTTCAAGTTGTTTGCAAATAAAAGTTCTGTATAAAACCAAGACCTGTGTGTTGTGCTGCTTAACCGCTGCCTATAGGAGTGGGTGGGACCCCAGAGCCTGCATGGGGAGCGGTGGGGTGCCAACCTGCCCTTCTGGCATGGGGTTAGGTGCAGCAGGACCATACATACTTAAGGAGCTGCCACAGAAGTAACTTAACCCAGGGAAACCAGTGTTTCTGCAAAGCCAAGTTTTCAACTGACTTTGCAGTTTCTCAGGCTTCTTTATGGGTCATGCTGGCTAAAAAGAGACAAGAAGCGTTTGAGGCCTATGGATGGGGCTTGTCCATGAAATCCCTAAAGCTGTGGGTCAAATGTGTAAGGTCAGGACATTTTAGAAGGGGGAAGTGTTAACCGAGTTTTGCAAAGCATTTGTGACCCACAGAAGGTCACAACACACCCATGGTGACCCCAGTGCTCCACAATAACCTGGAAGGCAGTGCTTGCCCTCCATGTGCACACACACAGCCTCCCTGCCCCTCAGCACCTGATTGTCTTGGTAGAAAACCTCCCACGTTTCATTTCAAGTGAAACTTGTTGACATCTGTAGAAGACCTGGTAATCCAGATATCTTTTCTCAAAACCCAATTCAGGTCCAGGAAGTTCATGGTGAAGGGACCTGGTTAGTTCACCTGTGGCACAACCAGGACAGGCACAGAAACCTTATTCTAAGTCTGTGCCTTAATATCAAAAAACAGTAGAGAATGTCTGATCTGGCCCCTCTGAATCTCAGAAAGGTTTATTATCAACTGAAGGAGATAACACGTAGCCTTTGCTGGGGGCAGTGGTGTGGTAAGTCTCTACACCATCCTAGGTGTTGCCACGCGTAGGGCTCTTCCCAGGCCCACCCCCCTTGGGCAGCCTGGTAGCGCTGGGCTGGCGTGGCATCCTCTGGCTGGATCCTTCGCGGCTGCTGCGTTCCGCCAGGGCCAGTGCTCCCCCGAGGGCAGTGCTGCCTTTGTTTCTCCCTGAGGAGACGAAGCACAATAATTAGAAATGGGTGAGCCCCATAACTGCAGCACCTGCTGTACTTGTGCTCCTTAAACATTTGTGTTTACATATTTCTGTCAAAGCCACTTCAGCTAGAGGCCCTGCCTCAGCCCCAAGTCCTGAGGCTCAGAACTGATAAAGACAGGCCATGCCCCATACGCCCTTGGCAGTGTGCAGGGCACCCTTTAGGATGTGTCCCAGAAGGGAATCCATGCAAGGAGCAAACTGCCAAGGGAACGTTTTGAAAGGACACACGCCATGGGTCCATCTAGGGAAAGGTAGGCACATCCGGTTCACACCTGGCCTGGGCAGCAAACCTGGTTTGCCCTGATGGTGCTGGCAGCAGCAGCAGTAGTAACAGCAGCAGCAGCAGCAGCAGCAGCAGGGACTCGCTGCTTCATCTGCCAGGTGTGTTCACACTGGACTGTACATCTGAGCTGCCCTAGGCAGTGACAGGCAGAAAGTATTCCAGTCACCAAGTCCTGGAATCAGGTTTCCAATTTTTATTTTGGAAGCTCTTACACTGTTTCCTTTCTACCCAAATGTTCTGCAAATAGTGGTCAAGCGTCTTGCTCTCGGGTTTAGCTGCCAGATTCTACTACAGGTTTACTGCCACAGTCTGAATGCTTCGAGACTTTCCTTCTGACCACCAGTCTCACTCGGATGAAGACCACTGGTTCAGTTTCTTTGATGTGTAATTTGCTTACTTTACTCTTTTTTGTGAAGATAGCCAAGAAAGATCTGCAACCACACTTGGGCCAGAGCTTTATTTTAATGGGATGGACTTCCCTGGGCTCAGGTGTTGACAGCATTAGCAAGACTGACTGAGAGGACCCTCTAGGGGACAAACATGCCCAGGTAGCAGGCTTGCCCGTGGGGTCACAGGCCTCTATGTGGAGTGCCTTGGCCAGGGCTCTCCCCTGCTCTGGCCTGGCAGGGTCTACCCCGTGGGATCTAACCAGGGCATGTGTCCCCTGCCCGACTCACAGTGTTGGGTCCCCCATTTCATCCCCCCAGCTTTTCCTTTTTTCTGACTGAGGGAGTGCCTTGACCATGCTGACCTAATCAGCTACATGTTCCCCTTGCAGGCTCAAAGCCTGGCTGGGGTTTGCTTCTTCCCAGACACTGATAAACATGTTTAGGTGGTTGTTTGAAACACTGAAAGATCTGACATGTTGCTAAGCATGTGGAAACTGGCCCTGCCCCGGCCAAACTGCTAACTCCACACCCCATCCACTCACTGCAGCTGTGCCTAAGCAGAACCTCTTTACTGGCTGTGCCTCATGAGGCCACACTGCAGCCCCCTCCGTATATAAGTTCCCTAACAAAATCTTTGGACTAACGACCCTGGCATTAGCTAGCTCAATCCTGGAAAGGTTTGGGGCACTCCGTTGCGGGAACTCCCCTGCCACCAGTTTTAGGGTGACTCCAGACAAAGGTTCAGCTAACAGAACACCTAGCCTCAATCCTGGTCCTTCCCTGGCCTCATCAAATGCAAACAACCTGCAATGGGAAACTGCATTCTTGGAGAAAAGGTGCAAACGGGTATCTAGGGATCCGTTAGGTCACTTCTGTTTCACCATTTGTCACTTTGAACAAGTGAAGACTCCTGTGTCTGAGACGCCGTGGACCCTGGCTCTTCCAGAGGCACCTCCAGCTCCCTTTCCATGCTAATATCACACAATTCTCCCTATGCCCTGCAGGGATAGGGCAGCCCTCCTTAGAGTTTCCGGGAGTTCTTCCTCAGAGAATGAGAACTGTGCTCACTTTTGCCTGGTGGGTGGTGAGGGTTACAGCGGTGTCATGCTTGGAACTCTGTCAGCTTGGCACACTTGACTCAACAAAGATGGAGTCAGGGCTGCCCTGAGCCAAGGAGGGGCGCAGCTGGGAACACGTGGTAGGTGATGTTTGGCCACCTCAGCCCAGCAGTGACTTGTGAAAAAGGCACAAAGCAGAGAACATTCGGTCACCATGCATCTCCTTTGGTAAAAACTGCCATTATTCTAATTCCCACTGATTGGTTGGGGGCAAGGATTCTCTCTTCCATGAGCAGATGGGCCCTGCCACCCTGCAGAGCTCCCATACTGGGCCAGCATCCTCCTCTGAGGCCACAGTCCCTCCGAGGGCCAGACCAGACAGAGTCAGATCTTCTGTAGCAGCATCCTAACCTGGGTGCTCAGGAGCCCATGCGCTCTCAGGGTAACTAATGCCCTGCTCCCCACAGCATGCAACATAGCAGGCCCCAGACCTGGGCCTGACTCAGAGCCAGCTTCCCTTCAGCCTGAGCCATCTGAGCTTCCTCTCCTCCCCTCAGTAATGACCCGGTCCCTTCTGGAAACAACAATGATGAGAGGGAAGTAGAAAAGAACAAATAATGCTATGATTTTTCTGTGTGTGTTGGGGGGGTGTTTAGAGACTGACTCTTGCTCTGTCACCTGGGCTAGAGTGCAGTGATGCAATCACAGTTCATTGCTATCTCAAACTCATGGCCTCAAGGGATCCTTCTGCCTCAGCCTCCGGAGTAGCTGGGACTACAAGCACAGGGCCACACCTGGCTAATAATGCGTATCTTTCAATCTGACAGGGTTGACAAGCCCTGGAAATATGAAACCAACGTAACTTTAGGCCATACCTGATGTTAAGAAAATCCTGGAAATCTTCAGGAATTACGTGCTCTCAGGGTTAGTGGGGAGTCCTGTTCAGGCCTCCTTATTTTATGAAGGACGAGAAGGGCCAAAAGAGAAACGGCCTGCAGCACCTTGCAGTGGGAAAACCAGCTTTGCTTAGCCCTGCTCCCTTGGGAGGGGCTAGTGAGTCGGATAGGCTAGGCAGTGGGGTTGAACCAAGTGTGGCTGGAGGTTGGGGTGCGAGGGTGGGGTGACTGATGCCCCGGGCCTGGTCCCTGCAGGGCCCTCTTAAGTGCCAAAAGTAGTCAACGACCATTGAATACTAAAAACAGCCTGGCTCAGCAGGGGACAGTGGCTCATGCCTATAATTCCAATACTTTGGGAGACCAAGGTGGGAGGATCCTTTGAGGTCAGGAGCTCGAGAGCAGCTTGGACAACGTAGTGAGACCTCCATCTCTACAAAAAATTAAAAAATTAGTCAGGTGTGGTGGTGTGCACCTGTAGTTCCAGCTACTCAAGAGGAGGTGAGAGGATCGCCTGAGCCCAAGGGGTTGAGGCTGCAGTGAGCTATGAGTGTGCCACTGGACTCAAGCCTGGGTGACAGAGACTTTATTTCCCCCCCCAAAAAAATCAGCTTAAATACTTTAAAATATCCAATGTAGTATTTCAATATGTAATCAGTACATAAGTTATTCATAAGATGTTGCATGCACCTTTGTTCTTGTTTTTTATTTATTTGTAGAGATGGGGTCTTGCTATGTTGCCCAGCCTCGTCTCAAATGATCCTCCTGCCTCAGCCTCCCAAAGTGTTAGGATTACAACACCATGTGTTGTTAGCCATGGTGGTTATGAGGTTAGCCACCATGCCCAACCTCATTCACATTGGGGTTGTTTTGAGACAGAGTCTCACTCTGTCACTCAGGCTGGAGTGCAGTGGTGCAGTCACAGCTCACTGCAACTTTGACCTCCCAGGCTCAAGCAATACTCCCACCTCAGCCTCCCAAGTAGCTGGAACTACAGATGTGTGGTGGGTGGTGAGGGTTACAGCGTAACCTGCTAATTTTTGTATTTTTTGTAGAGATTGGGTCTCACTGTGTTGCCCTGGCTAGCCTTGAACTGCTGAACTCAACAGATCCACCAGCCTTGGCCTCCCAAAGTGTAGTGAGTTTTTTGCATTCCCTTTTGTACCAGTCTTTTGATATCTGCTGTGCATAACACATGCAGTGCGATGACCACATGCAGTGCAATGACCATGCCAGCCATGTGTGGCTCGTGGTTCCTGTATCAGGCAGCACAGCTCAGGTAAGACCCAAGGCTTCCACAGTCCAAACGTCATCTTATATACTCTGGACAACTTTTAAAATGCATAGTTTTCCTAAACTCAAACAAAATGCTTGACTGAATTTATTTTTCCCTCAATGAATCCATACCCTTACCACGACAAGCGCTGCCCCTCTGTGCTTCTGGTTTTGTGTTTCCCTTTCCCTGTGGGTATGAGTGAGCTTGGTGGCGGTGGTCCCTGTAGGCCATCTGGACAGCTGGGGGACAAGCATCCAGAGGACCTGGGGCACCTGCAGCAGCTCACAGAGGCAGGCTCCCGTGGGCCTACCCCACAGCCTGGAGAACTCCACGCCCAAGTCCTGTGGGAAATCCATGGCCTCCATGCCCCTAGCCAGATCACTCCCACAAACCCCCTTATGTCCTCTATCCCAGATTCTGCCATTACCAGGGCAGCTGGAGCTCCATGTGGTCAGATGCTATAAGATGCGGGCCTCAGAGAGCTCTCACAATTCCATCTGTGGCCTCTGCCTCTCACTCAGCAGCACACTCCTGGTGTGGCCGCATGTCTGCCCCATTCCCCTCCATCTCCTCCTCAGGTTCCCTTGTAGCCTCATGGGGCCTCCCTGCCCTCACGTCCTGGCCTTCTGCTGCCCAGCCTACAGAGCTGGGCCTGGGCTATGCTTCCAGGACAGAGCCTCGAGGAGCAAACGACCCTGAGGGGCCCAGCACTCCAGGCCACTCCTGTCCTCGTGCTAGGGGCTTCCTCTCGCTTCTCTTGGAGCCCCCGTTTGCTCATATAGCACCCCCTTATCTCCTGGCCCCTCTCTGCCTGCATTCCCAGTGCCACAACCCCCACATACATCTTGATTGTGCCCCTCATCTCCTTCCTCCCTCCCCGGGCCTGCCTGGATAGCACTCTGCCTCGCCAGCCCCTCCCACCACCCAGCTCACACGCGTGGGGCCCTGTCAACCCCTCCTGCCCTGCCCCGTGTAACCTGTGCTGCTCTCTGGGCTCTGAAGCCTCCTTCCATCTCCATTGCTGGCGGCTTTTCTTTTTCTTTCTTTTTTTTTTTTTTTTTTTGAGACAGGGTCTTGCTCTGTTACCCAGGCTGGAGTACAGTCGCCTGGTCTCAGCTCACTGCAGCAATCCCCTTAGGCCCAGGCGATCTCCCTCAGCCTCCCAAGTAGCTGGGAATATAGACAGACACCACCACGCCTGCCTGGCAAGTTTTCGTGTTTTTTGTAGAGATGGGGTCTTGCTGTGTTGTCCAGGTTGGTCCTGAACTCCTGAGCTCAAGGGATCCACCTGCCTTGACTTTCCAAAGTGCTGGTATGAGCCAATGCACCGGCCTCGCTAACGATTTTCCTCACTGCCTCTCACTGGACTGAGTATGACCACCTCACTTCCCTGCCACGCCCACTGCAGTGAGAGCTGGGCCTGGCACCCAGAGCCCCTGAGTGAGTAGTAACATCCCCTGGAGTGACAAGGCCTCTGTTCCCAGTTTCTCCCTCCTGCTGGAAACTTGTCCCTCAATTGCTCATCTCAGCCTGCAGTCCATGCACTCCTACTCCAGCTTGTCCGTCAGCCCCTCCCCATCCTCCCTTAGGCCTGAGCTCAGGGTGGCAGGGAGGTGGGTGCTGTGGGGAGGTGCATGCAGGAGGTGTGGTCAGAGACCCCTGGGCTCTCATAGGCCCCTGGCTGTGGACCCCTAGCCTCATCACACCTGGTGACACCTGGTAAGCAGCCCCAACTCAGGAGTGAGACGGGCAAGGGGGCTGAGTGCTGGAGTGTGGCTATGGTACCAGCACATGACAACCATGTGGTGCTGCCCAGGAGACTGGGGTAAGGTGGGAGCCTCTGTTTCAGCCCCCAGATTTCCTGTCTGGATAGGGGACAGCTTCTAAGAGGCCGAGGTGTTTGTCACGCCTCAGGCTGTGCTCTCCAGCATAGCACACCACCCCTCAACTGCCTGGCCTCCCCTGGAGTGGGGCTTTTTACAGTGCGGGTGTTGGTCCCATCCCTGGATGCCAGCCCGATTGTGGGGTCTAGAGACTGCCACACCATGTCACTAATAAACCGATCCAGAAACCATGCCCTGTTGCTTAGCGGCAGGGCAGCGGTGGCCTGCGTGGTCCTGCCCTTGCAGCTCAAAGCTGCTTGGGCCTCCTGAGCCCAGGCAGTTTCCATGGAAACAAGGGAGAGCACCAACCCCCAGAGATAAGCCAATAAACGCAACCTGTAAAAGGAGAGAACAGGCAGCAAGAGAGGCGGAGGGAACCCGGGGGGCCTGGAGAGAGAGGCGAGTGTGTGGCAGCCAGGCTGTGGAGCAGAACCGGAGAGGCCGCAGGCTGCAGGCCGGAGGAAAAGGAGGGCCTCCCAGGGGGGCTACTGTTCCTGGCAGAGAGAAAGGAGGCCTCTGGAGGTCAGAGAGAGACACAAAGAGAGCAGACAGAGTGCGGGTCAGTGAGGAAGCCAGCACACAGGTGCCCGGGGCCTCCCAGGGCAGGAGGCCTGGGAGCCCAGGCCCTGGGGCACACTCCCATGAAGGCAGCCTGCTCTCCACCCCTTCTCAGGATGCCTGTGCGGTGTCCTCATACTTCCAGGCAGGGAGCCAGCTCTGGGCCTCCTTCCATCAGCCTGGGAGGCTCTGCTGAATTTCAGAGAGCTGTCGGAAGCAGGAGCAACATGCAGGAAGGATGAGCAGGGGCTGAGGCTCCACCATGACACTTTCCGCCCCAGCATGTGCTCAGCCCAGTTACCACACTAGAGGGAGGAGGCCCTGCAGGCCTCTGCACCCTGGGAGTTCTGTGTCTGACTCCCTTCCTGCAATCCTCAGAGGGTAGCTGGCCAGGCTGTCCAAGTCCCTGCACAGGAACTGGGCCGAGGAGGGGTACAGGCAGGGGGTGGCAGGAAGACCTCTGCCTGCCCTGCTCCTTGGGCACTTCCCTGGAGGCTTTAATGCCACAGGACAGGGACTGAGACTGTCTATTAAAAAGCATATTTAGAGATAGGATCTCACCCTGTCACCCAGACTGGTCTCAAACTCATGGCCTCTAACGATCCTTCCGTTGTGGCCTCCGAAAGTGCTGGGATTATGGTCGGGAGCCATACTGACCAGCCCCAAACTGTCTTGATTCCCGACTTTGTGGGATGAAGGCCTGAGTGAAGAGGTGGGGAGGGGGTTGAGAGGAGGAGCCCTAGCCCGCCTGGACCACCCTGGGGCATGTACTCTGTGTCCACCTGACCTGGACGTGCCTGCTAAGGCTAGCAGCGAGGCCCGGGAGCAGAGCCTACGGATGGGCCCTGAAGATGCTGGGCCAAGACCCCACACACAGGCCTCGCCACTCAGGGCCACACCGCTGCTGTGCTGCGCCTGCCCCCTCCCCGCCCGCCACCTCCGCCACTGGGGCAGGGACAGCGGGCCCGGCTCTGACCTCGGGTCTCGGGAACGCTCGACGTGGGCAGAGACACGGCCGCAGGGTCCTGGGGCTCGCTCGCCAGCCTCTGCCCGGCACACATGGACTTGAGCATCTGGAAAACGGCGAGGGGGGCCACGTTCAGCTTCAGTAGGTCCACCAGGATCCTGGCGGGGACAGACGCAGGGCCGGTGAGCCCTATCCGCCCGGGGCGGCCACCTCCCTGAAGTTCCGACAAGGACTGGGGGCTCCTCCCGACCAGCGGGCCCGGCGGACCCCGAGAGCAGAGGATGGGGTGATGGGCGAGCGTGCGACCCCCACCCACTCCGCTCACTTGAACACATCGGGGTCGATGGCACCGCCCGCTGCCTGCGCCAGCTCGTAAAGCTCCATCTCCTCGGCGCTCAGCACCTTCTTCCGCCGCAGCGCCAGCTTCTGCCGGGCAGCCTCCAGCACCGGCGGCGCCGCCGACCCCGGCCCCGGCCCTGCGCCTTGCGCCGCCATCCGCACCGCCCGCGGGAAGCTGCGCCCCGCCCCGCCGCGCCCGCGTCGCGTCCCCTAGCGGCGGCGCTGGCCACCTTCTCCCTGCAGCGCCAGCGCCGGGCCTCCGCAGCCGCCGGGCGGGGACCCAGCCGCCTCCGCACCGTCATTCGAGCACAACAGTTATTGGGAGCCCACGGTGTGCTAGGCGGCGTGCTAGGTGTCGGGGGTGGCATGATGGACCACAGGGGCCCAGTGCTTGGCGGTCAGGGCCTCCCTGATAGACTGCATTGGTCGTGCTCACTTCGGTGGCAGCACCCAACCCAATGCCAGGCATACACTGGGCGCTCAGTAAATGCCTGGCCTAAGAAAGCCTGCAATTTTCTGGTCCGAGCCGGTGCGCCACTAGGGAGCGCTCCTCGGATGTGGGGCCTAATCAACCACCCCGCTTATGCGCACGCGTTCTCCTTGCCGTGCGTGAGCCTAACCGCAAGAGGCCGGAGGCAGCCACTACGCAGGCGCATTCAGCGGCGGACTACCCCCACTTCCCCACACTCCTCCCTCCCTGCTTCCCCTCCCGCCCGGCCGGCCTTCACTTTGCGCAGGCGCCTTTTGAGGTAGCTGCCCAAAGTGGTGGAGACGCTTTTCCCGCCTCGCCGCGGGGCGTGGCTCCTGTGCGCAGCTTGATGACGACATTCGGCGCCGTAGCGGAATGGCGGCTTCCAGCTCTGAGGCGGGCAATGCTGTGGGTCCCACAGGTGAGTGGCGGAGGGCACGCGCGTGAAACGGTCCAGCGCCCCGGCGGCTTCCCCGAGCCCCTGGGGAGACCGTCTCCGTTCCTCCGCGAGCCCCAGGACTCGGGCCGGCCCCGGCTGCTCTGCCCAGGCCGGGCGGGCTGGGGAGGCGAGGGCCCCGACTGAGTCTTCCTGCCACCTTCCAGGGCCATGCCTTTGTGCTACCTTCCAGTGCGGCTCCTACACTCTGTCTCGGTAGTGTACGAGAGACACTGCTCGTTGAAGGTTTAACGTTCGTTGAAGGAATTGAGGGAAAGAGAGCTTTGTGTTGAAGTTGAGCCTTGGTCTCAACAGGCGGTGTGGGAGGAAGAGCCGGATGTGGGTCTCTGCTCGACCCTTACGCTGTGTCCTCGACATCTCCGAGCCTGGGTTTCCTCAGCTTTAATAGGAGGGTCCCGATGCCCAATTGGCAGAAGAGTTGGGCACAACAAGCGGGGTCATGCTGCTGAGGGAGGTCTTGACAGCAACAGAATTTGCTTGGAACGATTGGTGTTGCCTAAGGGCTGTCGCACTCAGAAAAAAAAAAAAAAAAAACCCAAACGGGGTCCGAAGCAGCTCTTGGAGAAAGTAGGTGTTGAAGAGGCGAGATGAAGCGGACGCTTAGTGCATGGCACTCAAAGACCTTGATGGGGGAGGGGGACCATGGCAGAATCAGAGAACCAGAGTGTGCGAGACACCTCTTGGAATTCCTGGGTTTGAATTTCCTTTCTTGGAAATTTCCTGAAAGTTCTCTGGGCCTCACTGTTTCAGTTGCTGCCCATGAAAGCTTCTGAGCAGAGATGCTTTCACGTCATCACCTCTAAAACTCTTTGTGTTTTATCCAACAGTCTACAGTTTTATGCTGCTCTGATCATTTTGGGGTAGTGCAGAGTGTTTTCTTGACCGGGTGCCTTAGGACTGAGGCTTTTAAGTTTTCTTTAACACTGAAATTGATAGCTAGGTTAAGAATTGAAAAAGCCTATACTTTGGGAGGCTGAGGCGGCGGATCAGTTGAGGCCAGGAATTTGAGACCAACCTGGTCAGCGTAGGGAAACCTGCCTATACTAAAAATAGAAAAATTAACCGGCTGTGGTGGCAGGCACCTGTAATCCTAGGTGCTTGGGAGGCTGAGCCACAAGAATTGTTTGAACTTTGGAGGTGGAGGTTGCAGTGAGATGAAGGAGTGAGACTCTGTCTCAATAAATAAATAAATAAATAAATAAATAAATAAATAAAGTTGGGAGATGTTCCTATTGCCAAGTGGCAGAGATTCCTGTCTCCTCTCACACTACAACTGCCTACATGGCCTTCTTAAACCCAGCCTCTCCTCCTCCACAGACTGCCAGGTGCCACCCCAGTGCCTTTACTTGTGCAGTAGGCAGAGCTGGGCCATGAAAACTGTAACTAGCTCACCAGCGGGACTTGGCAGACTTCCTGTCTGCGAAGTCTAGGTCTGAGCATTTTTCATTTCTGATCTGGGTGGGCGGAGAGGTAGGAATCTGGAAAGCTAATCCTAGTTTTGTTTTGTTTTGTTTTTTCATTTTTTTGAGACAGAGTTTCCCTCTGTCACCTCGGCTAAAGTGCAATGATGTGATCTTGGCTCACTGCAACCTCCGCCTCCCGACCTGGATATTTTTTTGTTTTTAGTAGAGATGGGGATTTGCCATGTTAGCCAGGCTGGTCTTGAACTCCTGGCCTCAAGTGATCCACCTGCTGCAGCCTCCCAAAGTGCTGGGGTTACAGGTGTGAGCCACTGCCACCGGCCTTTGATCCTAGTTTTCTGATGACTCATTCAAAGGCTCCCTTGGCAGAGCTTGCTCTTCTCCTCCATTCATTGCATAGTGCACAGGTAATATGCAGTGATTTTGCCCTGTCTCAGAGAGTTTTGTGAGGCCATCTTTGTATTGGAATCTTGGTTCTGCCACTTACTAGCTTGGTGGGAGTAAATGACTTTTCCCATTTCTGCCTCTCTTTCCTCATCTTTACTGACATGCACTCATAGTACATCTGTACCCGTAGGGTTGTTGTGAAGATGGTTTTTCTATTCTTATATGACAAACTTAGCAACTTAAACCAACACTCGTTTATTATCTCATAGTTACATATGCAAAAGTCCAGGCAGGCTCAGCTGTGTATCACAAGACTGAATTCAAGGTGTTGGCAGCTTTGCTCTTATCTGGAGCAAAGAAGCTGCTTCCAGGTTTATTTAGGTTGAGGGCAGAATCCAGTTCCTTGGGGTTGTAGAACTAAGGTCTCTGTTTTCTTGCTGGCTGTCAGCTGGGGACTACTCTCTAACTTAAGGTCCACTACCTAGGACTCTAAATGTATCTGCAGAATGCCGTCATAGCAGTACCTAGATGAGTATTTGATTGAACAGCCAGGGGTCAGGAATTTTGGGGCTATCTTTAGAATTCTGCCTACCATTGAGGATTAAATGAGGAGATATACTGAGAGCCTTTAGAGCGAGTCCTGGTGTATAACAAATGCTGTACAAACATTGCCAAGAATTTAGTACCACAAACTTGGCTCTGAAGTTGGCCACTGTGGGCTGCATGAGAACAGTGTGTGTTTTTTGTTTGTTTGTTTGTTTGTTTTTAAAGCGTAGCCCTGGGAGGAACCTGGGGCTGCAAGTGCATTCGAAGTATCGATGATCAATTCTTTTTTTTTTTTAGATGGAGTCTTGCTTCAGCCACCCAGGCTGGCATGTAGTAGTGCAATCTTGGCTTACTGCAACCGTTGTCTCCTGGGTTCAAGTGATTCTCCTGTCTCAGCCTCCCAAGTAGCTGGGATTATAGGCACCCGCCATCATACCTGGCTAATTTTTGTATGTTAGTAGAGATAGGGTTTCACCATGTTGGCCAGGCTGGTCTTGAACTCCTGACCTCAGATGATCCGCCTGCCTGGGCCTCCTAAAGTGCTAGGATGACAGGCATGAGTCACCACGCCTGGCCAAGAACAGTGTTTCTATAAAACATCGGAATTGCTGGCTGGGTGTGGTGGCTCAAACTTGTAATCCTAGCACTTTGGGAGGCTGAGGCGTATAGATGGCCTGAGTCTGGAAGTTCAAGAGCAGTCTGAGCAACATGATGAAACCCCATCTTTACAGAAAGTACAAAAAGTATCTGGGCTTGGTGGTGTGTGCTTGTAGTCCTAGCTGCTTGGGAGGCTGACGCAGGAAGATCACTTGAGCTCAGGAGTTTGAGATTGCAGTGGGCTATGATCACACCACTGCACTTCAGCCTGAGCAACAAAGCAAGACCCTGTCTCAAATAAATAAATAAATAAATAAATAAATAAATAAGAAAGACATGAGAATTGGTAATGTAATGTGTGTCGCATTACACAGATGTTCTCCTGGGCATTGTGAAACTACATAATATTTTGTTAGGGCCAGGTGCAGTGGGTCACACCTGTAACCTCAACATTTAGGAGGTCAACACAGGAGGATCCATGGAGGCTAGGACTTGAAACTAGCCTGGGCAACATAGCGAGACCCTGTGTCGACAAAAAAACAAAAAAGAAAATTAGCCAGGCGTGGTGGTGCGTACCTGCAGTCCCAGCTACTCAGGAGGCTGAGGTGGGAGGATTGCTTGAACCCAGGAGTTTGAGATTGCAGTAAGCTATGATTGTGCTGCTGCATTTTGCTTGGGAAACAAAATGAGACCCTGTCTCTAAAAAAATAAAAATGGAAAGATTCTGCTGTGTTGCAGATGTTGAGATTTCATCTTTGTTTTTCCACAGTGGTTTGCTAAGAAGGCCATTTTCAACTCTCCACTGGAGGCTGCTATGGCATTCCCTCACCTGCAGCAGCCCAGCTTTCTACTGGTAAATATCAACCGCCTGCATGAGTGTCAGTATGGCCATAGTTCTGTAGCTGTGGGACTTGAGTGTTCTTCCCACTGATTTGAAGAGCTCTGTAGTGGTTGTTTTTTAGGGGCATGTGATGTCAACAATGCCAGACTCCTTAAGCTTGACTGTGCCTCCTTAATACTAAAGAACCTTGGAGTTAACCTCAAGACAAGTTTATTCAAATGCTATTTTCTTTACTTCCCAAGGGTATGAGGAGGAAGAGGAGCAAATGAGAAAGATGTATATCAGAATGTTCATGACCTGTAAATTCTTGAATAGATATGAAGCATTCTAATAATCGTAACTGTCATCTGTGAAAAGGTGGAGACAGTTGTGCTGGGGGCTGCTAGGTTTGCACTTTAAGTATTAAACATGATGCTGACAACTGGGTGCAATGGCTTATGCCTGGAGTTTCAGCTAATGAGGAGACTGAAGCAGGAGGATTACTTGAGCTCAGGAGTTTGAGACCAGTCTGGGCAACATAGTAAAGACTCAAAAGGAAGAAAAAATGATATTGAGAACTCACTGAGAAGTGAGAAGTTAGGTATCAGGTAAGTATTGGTAATGGAAGTTCCTAATTTTAGTTCTTAGGAGGTGTTTTTGTGAACATTTATGTGGAAGGACATTCTTCCTTAGTGCACCCCACTGAAGCCAACAGGCCTGGCCCATGGCCAGACAGCTCAGGTCTCCATCTCTGTCTCAAGCCCTGTGAAATCCACCCTCATTTGGAGGTAGACAAGGCCTTAGATATCCTTTGGCAAAGCTCTCTACATTGAAATTCTAGCAGTTTCTCCTGATTTTAATCCATTTGCACAGATGCCCCTTTTCTCCTTGTAGTCAGGGTGCTTTCCTCACATCCCATGACAGTGGGTAGATCTCATTAGTCCTTGTCCTGAGTCTTTTCTGGCCCCTCCATTGCCTTCGTGATTAGTGGCTACTTGGCTGAAGCCATCTATGTTTTCCTGCCCTGTGTTTTAAGATCAGTCGTTTGGTAGGTTCACTGTCTACTGAATAAAGCACAGCTTGTTTAAGAGCTTCTGCCATAGCCCTGATGTTGTTGGGCGTTCTTATTGATGGTCACAACAGTGTAATCACTGTGGTCCATCAGGTGGGAAATCTCCATTTGATGCATAAAGACACAGCGGCACTCTGTGGTCTGTGACAGTTGCCCTTACACAGTCGAGATCCTCTTCTGGTTTTGGGGCTGACCCTGGGGCCAATCCCTACTTAAGGATCGGTGGAAGTCGGTCCTGTTCTGGTGACGTGCAGCACTCTGAGGGGGTACTAGGAAGCAAGCCTGAGAGTTCATGGTCCAGAGAGCACAGAACCACAGCTTCTCCTAGTAGCATTCTTTGGGCCACTGACACACTTGAGGGGCTGAGGAATGAGGCCAGTGGTTATGTGTCTGACTCATAACCTGTTACTTGGATTTCTGTTTGACTAAATACAGAGTATCACTAAAAGCTGCATAGTGAATGCCCTCGTGATTTTTTTGCTTTGTTCTATCTTCTAGGCTAGCCTGAAAGCTGACTCTATAAATAAGCCCTTTCCACAGCGGTGCCAAGACTTGGTTAAAGTCATTGAGGATTTTCCAGCAAAGGTATAGCCCTGCTAATGTCTCTTTTTGCAGCATGTCTTATACATTCCTTGAAGAACTTTACTATAATTCCTATTTCTCCACCCCTCCCAACCCTCCCACCCCACCCCCTGCCACCCGACCCTGATCGCTGCCTGGCACAGAGGCATTATCATGACCATTATGTTTATGGACACATTTAAACATGTGAACTTGTAGATCAGGGGTTGTCAACCACAGGTGCTCTGTCCCTCAAGGGACATTTGGCAATGTCAGAGACATTTTTGGTTGTCACATCTGGGGGTGGAAGGGGAGTGTATGCTACTGGCATCTAGGAAGTAGAGGTCAGGAATGCTGGAAACATCCTGCAAAGCACAGGACAGCTCCCTACAACAAAGAAGTATCCAGCCCAAAATGTCAATAGCACCAAGGTTGAGAATGCTAAAAATATGTGTTTAAATCACTTCTGGAATTGTCAAGCCCAGGTAGCAGGCCTAGACAAGGAGTTAATAGCAAATGGCAACAGGTCAGCTACGTTTCAGGGTCTTCACTCTGGGAAGGATGTTGCTTTTGTTTCTGATGGAACATTGTTGAAGTCAGAAGTTTCCAACATTGTTTTAAAGAATCTTTTGGTGTGGTGGCTCATGCCTGTAATCCCAACTCTTTGGGACGCCAAGGTGGGAGGATCACTTAAGCCCAGGAGCTCAAGACCACCCTAGGCAACATACTGAGACCCTGTCTGTACAAGAAATTTAAAAATTAGCTGAGCGTGGTGGTGTGTGCCCATTGTCTCAGGTACTCAGAAGACTGAGGTGGGAGCATTGCTTGAGCCCAGCAGGTCAAGGCTGAAGTGAGCCCTGATTGCACCACTGCACTCCAGCCAGGGCAACAGAGTGAGACCCTGTTGCAAAAAATATGCTTTTTTTTTTTACATTTTTTACTTTCTTCATTGTTTTTGTTGATTTTTTTGTTTTTTTTTTTTAGTCTTCTGTCACACACAAAAGATATATTTTGATTGGAGGCTGACTTATGCCATGTACCTCACTGGAAGAACCCAAAGCAGCTCTTCTCGTTGGCACCATGGCACCAGGGTTCCTTTGGGTACAGGGCTGATCCTCTGAGTCTCAGCCAGGGAGTGGCCTCCTCAGAGGGAGCTGGGTAGCAGGTGGTGCACGACTGGAGCTGGGGCAGGAATGGGTGCTGGTCCTGCACACAGCTTTTCTGCACACTGTTTCAGGAGCTGCACACCATCTTCCCATGGCTGGTAGAGAACATTTTTGGCAGCTTAGATGGTGTCCTCATTGGCTGGAACCTCCGCTGCTTACAGGGGCGTGTGAATCCTGTGGAGTATAGCATCGCGATGGAATTTCTTGACCCTGGGTAGGTAGGTTTGTCGCCTGAGAGAGGCTGGGTGCTTCCTCATGGTGATTACACTTTTAAGTCACTCTGTCAATTTCTTAACGTTAAGAAACAATCAAAGCAAGATAATTTGCAGTTCATTTGCCCTGTTTTTGTTTGTTTGTTCAATTTCATGTTCAGTGGCCCAATGATGAAGTTGGTTTATAAGCTTCAAGCTGAAGACTATAAGTTTGACTTTCCAGTCTCCTACCTGCCTGTAAGTAAAACACAGAGGCGAGAGTGGTGCTCAGGGCAGTGGGCCTTGCACAGCCCTGCGGTGATGGGTAGTCTTCTCCAGTCCTCTGAGGGCAAATTGAGGAGTGAGTTGCTGCGGGATAAGATGCAAAGGAGATGGGTATTGCATGGTCGCTATCTTTGTCGTCTGAAGCTTTTTATGAGGTGGTAGGAGAAGTTTTAAGCAAAGACTCTTGTTCAGGCACTTCTCAGAGGCAGGGCACTATCCCCACAGGTGGGTTCTGTATGCAGGTCTCTTCTCCAGTAGCTTTCTCGAAGGGCTGCGGTGCACGTGGGGCACCACGTATCAGGCACTACACACCAGCGCCTGCCCACAAGCCGCACTGCCTCTCTCTGCAGGGTCCTGTGAAGGCATCCATCCAGGAGTGCGTCCTCCCTGACAGTCCTCTGTACCACAACAAAGTCCAGTTCACCCCTGCTGGGGGCCTTGGCCTGAACCTGGCCCTGAGTATCCTTTGGTGGTCCTGAGGTAGGGAGGCTGTGGGTGGCCCAGCACTCGACACTGGCGGGGGGGTGGCTCAGCAACTCTGCGTGTTTGCCCTTGACACTGCCATCAGATCCGTTCGAGTATTACATATTCTTCTTTGCCTTGAGCCTCATCACTCAGAAGGTAGGGAAGGGATGCCTCTTTCTGGGAGGGGCGGGGCCACGGCCCAGGACTTCCTGCACTTGCCGGTGCTCGTCAGCCGGGCAGTGTCCAGAGCCTATGCTAACAACTAGCTTGGTTTTCCAGCCACTCCCTGTGTCCCTCCACGTCCGTACTTCAGACTGTGCCTATTTCATCCTGGTGGACAGGTACCTGTCATGGTTCCTCCCCACCGAAGGCAGTGTGCCCCCACCACTCTCCTCCAGCCCAGGAGGGGCCAGCCCCTCACCACCTCCCAGGTAAGGCTGCCCTTTGTTAAGACCTGGCCCTTCCATAAGGGAGTGGCCCAGTCAGTTGCACTGTTGACAGAGACAGTGGTGCTACCCTTTGTCCAGGGTGCCCCAATTTTACTTATGCCTCATTTCCCACTCCCAGCTGTCTTAGCACAGACTGGAGGGTGGGGATGTGGAGGGTGATCTGTCCTTTAGTTTTAGGTGTCTGTGGCCATCACTGAAGCTGTCAGGTCTCTGGAGGCCTCCATGGCCTGCATGGGAATGGGCCGTGCTCTGCATCGAGCAGCACTCCCCTCAGGCGGTGTCTGAGGCAACGAGCAGGGTGGAAGGGTTGTCCTATGAGCCAAAAAATGGAATTCTCTGTGGGACCCAGGAGCAGGTTTTGAGGGGGAGGCCCTGGGCCAAAGAGCCTGTTGTGCCATCCTAAACAGGCTGAGTCTGATTCCGGACTGCACAGGTCGGGAGCGTGAACCAGAGGCTTTTGTGCCTGGCTGTGCTGGGGCCTCAGTGGGCCCTAACCCAGACCCTCTTGGCTGACTTCCCAGGAGACCCTCTTGTCCCAGCAGCAGCTGCCTGTGCTCCTCTGACCCTCCTTAATCTCACTGGCCCATCGCCAGGAGACTGCATGCAGGCCCCTTCCTGCAGATGCTGGCCCACCCCAGATCTGCTGGCATGTGCAAGCCAGGCCAGACCAGGCCTCTGCCTACAATTCACATGTGTGGACAGATGCCCCAGAGAGTGGAAGGGAGAAAGGGAGCGGCAGGGAGGAGAGGCTGCCCAGGTGGTGACAGTGATCAGTGACCCTGAAATGTTGCTGATCCTGTGAAGGACTTGGAGGTGAGGCGGATTCCCATCTTGTCAGATGCAGAATTCAGCTGCACAGTAATTTTTTTTATGCTTGGCTTTTTTGCTTGTTTTAACTTTTTGAGTTTTTGTTTTTTTTTTTAAATTTTTTTCTTTTAGAAATTATATAGGCTGGGCGAATTGGCTCATGCCTGTAATCCCATCACTTTGGGAGGTTGAGGCAGGTGGATTGCCTGAGGTCAGGAGTTCGAGGCCAGCCTGGCCAACATGGTAAAACCCCGTCTCTACCAAAAATACAAAAATTAGCTGGGCGCGGTGGTGGGCACCTATAATCCCAGGTACTGGGGAGGCTGAGGCAGGGGACTTGCTTGAACCTGAGAGGTGGAGGTTGCAGTGAGTTGAGATTGTGCCATGGTACTCCAGCCTGGGCAATAGAGTGAGACTCTTATCTCCCACTCTCCCCCCCCAAAAAATGTATATATAATTGCCTTTTGTTTTTTGAGACAGAGTTCAGGCTGGAGTGCAGTGTTGTGATCACAGCTCACTGCAGCATTCACTTCCTGAGCTCAAGTGATCTCCCACTTCAGCGTCTCAAGTAGCTGGTACTATAGGCATACATCCCCACACCCAGCTTTTATTTTTTGTAAGATGGTTCTTGCTTTGTTGCCCAGGCTGTTCTAGAACTCTTGGACTCAAGTGATCCTCCTGCCTCAGCTTCCCAAAATGGAGGGATTACAGGCAAGAACCACCACACTCAGCCATTGTGGGTTTTTATTTTGTTTGTTTTTTGTTTTGTTTTGAGACAGAGTTTCACTGTCACCCAGGCTGGAGTGTAGTGGTGCTGTCTCTGCTTCAAGCGATTTTCCTGGCTCAGCCCCCTGAGTAGCTGGGACTACAGCTATACCACGCCCAGCTAATTTTTGTATTTTTAGTAGAGACAGGGTTTCACCATGTTGGCCAGGCTGGTCTTGGACTCCTGACCACAAGTGTTCTGCCTGCCTCAGCCTCCTAAAGTGCTGGGATTACAGGTGTGAGCCACCACGCCTGGCCTAGCCATTATATTTTTTAAAGACGGTCTTACTGTGTCGCACAGGCTGGAGTGCAATGTCACAGTTATCACTTGGTGGCACAGTCAGCACTCAGGCCATCCTCTCATCTCAGTGACTACAGGCATGCATCACCACAGCCAGCTAATTAGAAAAATACATTTTTTTTTTTTTGGCAGAGATATGGGGATGCCTCGCTCTGTTGCCCAGGCTGGTCTTGAATGCCAGCCTCAGCAATCTTCCTGCCTCAGCTTCCCAAGTAGCTGGAATTACAGGTGCAAGCCACCACACCTAACGTTTTATTTTGAAATAACTTCAGACTTACAGAAAAATTTCCCCGCATAATAAAAAGAACCTGCAAAGTGAGCATGGTGGCTTACACCGGTAATCCCAACACTTTTGGAGGCCAAGGCAGGAGGATCGCTTGAGGCCAGGAATGCCAGACCAGTTTGGGCAACATAGGGAGACCTCATTTCTACAAAGAATAAAATTAGCCAAGTGTGGTTACATGCAGCTGTGGCCCCAGCTACTCAGAAGACTGAGATGGGAGGATCACTGTGCCTAGGAGTTTAATGAGCTGTGAGTGTGCTGCTGCACTCTAGCCTGGGGTAACGAACAAGAGCCTGCCTCAGAAAAAAAAAAGAAAAGAACTTTCATAGACCCTTCACCCAGATTTCCAAATTGTTAACACTTTGTTGCATCTGTTTTATTCTATGTCTGTTGTGTGTGTGGTTCTCCCTAAGCCAATATGAGTAAGCTACAGGATATGACATCCCTTGATCTTTTTATATTTCAGTGTATTTCCTAGAAGTGAATGCATTATCCTATATAGTCACAGTGCCTATAACCACACCAGAAAGTTAGTATTGCCACCAGGCCACACCTAGTCATCAGACCCCACTTGGGGTTCACTACCAGCTACCCCACTCACGCCCATTAGCCAGCCGGGGTTCAGCACAGGCTCACCCACTGTGTGTAGTCATGTTTCTAGTCCCCTTCAGTCAGGAATGGTCCCTTGGCCTTTCTGTCTTTCCTGACCTTGACCCCTCCAAAGCATGCGGCTACCCCTTAAGGGGTCTGATATTTGCTGGTGACTAGGCCCAGCTTTTGGGCTTTGTTGGCAGGAGCACTGCAGTGGGACACCTGGTCCTTGCCAGGTGCCCTTTATCACTGGGCAGACAAGGTGTCAGCCAGATTTTTCCGCTGTAAAATAAGTACTTTGTGCCTAGATTAAATAGTAATGAGGCCAGGCGGTGGCTCATGCCTATAATCCTAGCACTTTGGGAGGCTTAGGTGGGCAGATCACTGGAGCTCAGGAGGGTGAGATCAGCCCTGGCAACATAGCAAAACTCCATCTCTCCCGAAAATTTGAAAATTAGCCAGGTGTGGTCATGTGCACCTGTAATCCCAGCTACTTGGGAGGCTGAGATGGGAGAATTGCTTGCACCCAGGAGAGAGAGGTGGCAGTGAGCCAAGATCATACACTGTACTCCAGCCTGGGCTACAGAGTGAGACCTTACCTCAAAAAAAAAAAAAAAAAAAAATCAAAATTAGTAATGAGTGCCTGGGCAACATAGCACAACCTTGTTTCTACTAAAAAGAAAAACATCTAGGCATGGTGGTGTTGGTCCCAGCTACTTGGGAGGCCTGTCTAGGAGGTTGAGGTTGCTGTGAGCTGTGATTGCATCATTGCATTCCATCCTGGGCAACAGAATAAGATCCTGTCTCAAAAAAAAAAAAAAAAAAAAAAAAAGATAACAAGAATTTACTGGAAAGATGTGTGAGACTATGTAATTACCACTAGTATTAACATCCACTGTTGGTTCTCCCTGTTTTTCAAATTGATTTTATTTTATTTTGAGACAGGGTCTTATTCTCTCACCCCAGGCTGGAGTTTAGTGGTGCAGTCTCTGCTCATAGCAGCCTCAACCTCTTGGGCTCAAGTGATCTCCCATCTCAGCCCCCCAAGTATCTGAGACTACAGGCAGGCATTACCACACCTGGCTAATTTTTGTAGAGGCAGGGTTTTGCCATATTGCCCAGGCTGGAAATTTCCTATTTCTTTTAGAAACAGGGTCTCACTCTGTCACCCCAGGCTAGAGTGCAGTTGCAGAATCATATGTCACTGTAGCCTCAACTCCTGGCCCCGGCCATTCTCCCTCCTCAGCGTTCTAAGTAGCTAGGACTACAGGCACATGCCACCATGCCCAACTCTTTTATGTTTTAATATTTTTGTAGAGATGGGATCTCACTTTGTTGCTTAGGCTGGTCTCAAATGCCTGGCCTCAAGAAATCCTCCTGCCTTGGTCTCCCAAAGTGCTGGGATTACAGGTGTGAGCCCCCATGCCTGACCTCACTGTTGATTCTTGACCAAATCAGCTATTAATAGGACAGTTCCCAAATGGTGGTTCTCTAACTTTATCCCTCCTTCATTGATTAGTGGTCAGTGGTCACTCTGTGCTAAGGAAGACTTTTCTCTTTGCTGTTTATTTATTCAGGTATATTAGTGTGGATTGAGGGTGGTGAGGGGTGGGCATTGTGCTATTGAACAACTTGTAATCCGTTCCTGCTGTTGTTGATTTTGATATCCAGGTTGCCCCTGTCTAGGCCAGCGGGACCCCCTAACTCGGGCCTGTTTCTGTGTCTCCCTCAGGACGCCAGCCATGCCCTTTGCTTCCTATGGCCTCCACCACACTAGCCTCCTGAAGCGACACATCTCTCATCAGACGTCTGTGAATGCAGACCCAGCCTCCCACGAGATCTGGAGATCAGAAACTCTGCTCCAGGTGAGAGTTGAGCTGGTCAAAAGAAACTGTTTAACCAGCTGGGCACGGTATCTCACGCCTGTAATCCCAACACTTTGGGAGGCCAAGATGGGCCGATCACCTGAGGTCAGGAGTTTGAGACCAGCCTGGCCAACATGGTGAAACCCCATCTCCACTAAAAATACAAAAACTAGCCCTGCATGGTGGTGCATGCCTGTAGTCCTAGCTACTTGGGAGGCTGAGGCAAGAGAATCACTTGAACCCGGGAGACACAGGCTGCAGTGAGCTGAGATCGAGCCATTGCACCCCAGCCTGGGTGACAGAACTAGACTGCATCTCAAAAAAAAGAAAAGAAACTGTTCAGCCACTTTCCATTATGTGGGACAGAGTCCCAGAGATGGCCCTTCGGTCTGGGGCTGATTCTAAATGGTTGGTATTTTCCTGCTATGACATTTAGAAAACATGAAAATAAATCTGCCCACCCTTCTAACTTATATTTAATTGATGGTGTTTTTCATCCCAGGATCCCTTGTCCATAGGAATTGTTTCGTTTTGCCTGTGGTAATATAATTGTTGCAGAGTCTTTTGGTTTCCGTCTACCATGTGGTTGGAGGTGTTTCCTGTGATTACCATCACGTGGATATTAAGCCCTGCCCCAGTAGCATTTGTATGACACTGAATGGTGAGGGGTCTGTGCAGCCTCCACAGGCCTTCCATTGATTCAGGGGATCCATGTGGTAGTTGACAGATTCCCTTGTCTACCCAGAGAGGCTCCAGCCTCTCAGGATGGTATGGGCTGGTTCGCATCCTGAGTGCTGGCCAACTCGCAGGTCCTGGCTGTGTCTTCTCGGCACACCTTAGAGAGATTCGGCAGGTGCTGCTTCTGACAGTGGATCCTGGGGCTGACTTAGTAGCCACGGCCTCACTGTTGACAGCCTGTCATGTAGATAAGATAGCATTTTATCTCCCACCTTGTATATAACTCCTAGTATGTAGGGTGCTGCAGTTTTTGAAGCCTCCACACCATTTCACAGCATCCTTGTGGGGTGGAATGGTAAGAACCATTGCCCCTGTTCACAGAGGGGACCATGGTGCCATGGCTCTCGGCTGTGTGGACTGTGGGCTCTGCTGGCCATGAAGAGGGCAAGAGACCATGAAAACAGGCTTATAGGGCAGAACTGGAAGGTTCTGCTGTTTCCTGGATCAAAGCATTAATGCTTTTTTTTGAGATGGAGTCTCTCTCTGTTGCCCAGGCTGGAATGCAGTGGCACAATCTCGGCTCACTGCAACCTCCAGCTCTCAGGTTCAAGTGATTCTTCTGCCTCAGCCTCCTGAGTAGCTAGGATTACAGACACCCACTGCCACACTCAGCTAATTTTTGCATTTTTAATAGAGACAGGATTTCACCATGTTGGCCAGGCTGGTCTCAAACTCCTGACCTCAAGTGATCCACTTACCTCTGCCTTCCAAAGTGCTGGGATTGCAGGTGTGAGCCACCACGCCTGGCCCTTTTTATTTTTTTAATTAAGAACATTTTAATTATAAAATATACATGGCATAAAATTTACTGTCTTAACCATTTCCAAGTGTACAGTCAGTAGTGTTAAATACGTCATTGTTGTACATCCAGTCTCCAGAATGCTTTTCATCTTGGAAAACTGAAACCAAACCAGCCCTGGGACGGGGGCCTCACACCTGTAATCTTAGCACTTTGGGAGGCCAAGCAGGGAAGGATTAGTCGAGGCCAGGAGTTCAAGACCAGCCTGGCCGACATAGTGAGACTCCATCTCTTTTAATTAAAAAAAAAAAAAACCACAAAAACTGTTAAATAATTCCCCACCCAGGCCCTGGCAACCACAATTCTGCTTTCTGTTCCTATGGATTTGACTCCTAGATCTCATACCTAGAGTATTTATCTGACACAGTACTTATTTGTGTGTGACTGGTGTGCTTCATGTAGCATAATGAACTAAAGATTAATCGATGTTACAGCGTGTATCAGAATTTCCTTGCTTTCTAAGGCTGAAGAGTGTTCCATTATGTGGCTATACCACATCGTGTTTATTTATTCATCTCTCAGTAGACACTTGAATTGGTTTTTTTTTTGAGACGGAGTTTCGCTCTTCTTTGAGAAGGAGTTGCTCAGGCTGGAGTGCAATGGCATGCTCTTGGCTCACTGCAACCTCCGCCTCCTGGGTTCAAGTGATTATCCTGCCTCAGCCTCCGAAGTAGCTAAGCTGGGATTATAGGCATGCGCCACCACACCTGGCTAATTTTGTATTTTTAGCAGAGATGGGAGTTTCTCCATGTTGGTCAGGCCGGTCTCGAGCTCCCGACCTCAGGTGATCCGCCCACCTCAGCCTCCCAAAGTGCTGGGATTACAAGCATGAGCCAGTGCACCCAGCCCTTTTTTTTCTTCAGAGGGGTCTAATTCTGTTGCCAGGCTGGAGTGCAGTGGCACAATCTTGGCTCACTGCAGCCTCAAACTCCTGGGCTCAAGCAGTCCTCCCACCTCAGACTCCCAAGTAGCTGGGACTAGAGGTGTTCCCTACCACACCCAGCTAATTTTTCTATTTTTTATAGAGACAGATGTTCACTACATTGGCCAGGCTGGTCTTGAATTTCTGGCCTCAAGTGGTCTATCTGCCTCAAGTGGTCTATCCACCTTAGCCTCCCAAAGCGCTGGGATGACAGGGCTGAGCCACCATGCCTGCTAGTTGCCTTTTTACTCTACCAGCAGTATCTTTTGATGCTCAAGAGTATTGATTTTGATGAAGTCTAGTTGCTGCGCTTTGGGTGTCATATCTAATTAATCAATGCCAAATCCAGTGTTACGAAGCTTTCTCCCATGTTTTCTTCTGAGAGTTAATGGTTTTAGTTTCTATCCTCAGGTTTGAGTTATTTTTTGGCGATGGTGTGAGGGAAGGGCCCAGCTTCACTGTTGTGCATGTGGATATTCTGTGTTCCCAGCTCTGTTTGTTGGAGACACTGTCCTTTCCCCACTGAATGGTCTGGCACCGTTGTCGAGAATGGTTTGACTAGCTAATGCTTTTTTGCAGGTTTTTGTTGAAATGTGGCTTCACCACTATTCCTTGGAGATGTACCAAAAAATGCAGTCCCCTCACGCCAAGGTATGTTTGCACAGTTTTTCTTCCCACCTTCTGCTTCTGACTCTGCTCAGCCTGGTGGTTCTTGTCCTGCCTCTGAGTGAGTTTTCACAGGCTGCATGGTGGGAAGCAGAAACCCACCACCCACCTGTCACTTAGAAGCCGAATAAAAGGTGGACATCTTTCTCTAGTTCCCGGTGGGGGACAGAGGGTATTGCACCCTGATGTGTAGACACTTGAGGCCTGGAGGTCTGGCCTCTTCGGGGCCCTCCCTGTGCAGCTTCCTGAGCCCCCTCCCTGGCAGCAGGAACAGATGAGGTTGTGGTACTCTTGCTCTGGGAGCGGGGGAACTGCGGTTCCTTTGGGAGCTATGTTCTCTTCTGTTTCCTTAACCATCAGCAGTGCCTTTGTGCTTTCCCATGAAGAGGTGGCCTGGAGCCTCCTTGGCTTGCCCCCCGCCCCACTCACCCACCTTCTTCCAGAGCATGAGCAAGCAGTCCTTCTCGTGGTGGGTGGTGCCTGGCGCCCTCCTGCATGCGACCTGGCCTGCCTCCTCTTCACCTCTACCTGCTCCGTCTCTGAGCAGCACGCTGCTCGTAGATGCATGGAGGTGGCAGAGGCCCTGGGTTGTTCCTGCTGTTGCTGTCCCTGGAGCTAGCACCCCCCTGGACTGGTCAGAATGAGAAAGTGGCTGGATGGATCTTAGATCCTTAATCAGTCACCCTCCATGGAGCAGCTTAACTCACACACATCTGAGCCCGCATCTGGGATGAGCCATGTAGTCTGATGCCCACAGCATCTGTGCATCAGTGTGCTTGGGAAACTTTGACTTTGTCGCTGACAAAATTCTTGAGGGCTTCTGGGGAAGAGCTGTGGGTCTGCTTCTGCCACAGTCTTTGCAGCCAGTTCTATGGCCTGATGCTTTGCCGTGTGGAGGCTGTCTTAGAGCGTAGGGTCCCCCAGTTCCTCACCCTCAGCATCACGTGGGAGGAGAATGGGGAAAAGCTGAGGACCCCATCTTGGGCTTCCTGAGTCACAAAGAGCCTGCAGTGCCCTTCTTGGTTCCAGAGCAGACTTGCTGCATGTGCCTGGCGGTGCCTAGGGGCCTGGTTGTTGCCAAGGCCCGCTCCTCACACGGGGCTCTGGGACGCTCGCTCAGCCCTCGTGCATGTGGCATGACCTGGCAGGGGCAGGGGTCGCTGCACTGCATTGTGTTCCTGTTCTGCCTTCTGAGCGAGTGGAAGCACACCTGCTTTCAAGGGCCAGCCAGAGAGGCTCTTTTGGGCTGTTGCCTATGAGGACTCTGTGTCCTCAAGGGCCAGGGGAAGGATGGGGGCTGTTCCTGTGGAGGGCAGGAGGTGTCATTTCCTTGTTCCCCACATTTGCTTCCTCTTGGCCAGACCTTGGGGTGGGTGGGCCCTCCTCAGAGTGACTTGCAGTGGTTGGACCAAGGGCCCAGAGATGCTTCACTGTTTGCCTCTTCCACTTGAGGCAAAACACAAAACACGAGAAAACTGGGTAGCGGGGAGCCAGAGAAAGGCAGCTGTGGAGGTCCACGTCCCCAAGGCTTCTTGCCGCTTGCCTGGGCCTGTACTGCACCTGCCATACAGAAATCCTTGCCCATCCCTGCTAACCCTTATTTCCAGATGCAGGAAGTGAGGTTCCTGGGGTCGTCCTCCTCACCCTGGTTGAGTCCAGGGTACATGCTTGCTCCCCAGTGGCCCTGTGGACAGTGAGGATGGCCATGGCGCTGCAGGCCACTGTGTTCCTGCAGGCGAGGGCAGAGACCGCACTAGGGAACTGTGTGTCTGATTCCTGCCTGAGCCTCAGGTCTGGCACAGAGGAAGGCTGTGGAGGGCAACACCTCCCTGCCCTGCTCTGCGTGTCATGGCGTCTGGCATGTGTTCTGATCTCTCCTGTGTGGAGTCCATTGGATGTGCTGCTTGGGCAGGGGGCATGCTGCTCGCAGGACAAGCTGTGTGCCAGGCCAGCTCTGGCTGCGCTGGGCTGAAGGGGTGCTTCGGCAGGCTGTGGTGCTGCGGGGCGGTAGGTTGGAGGGTTCTGGCTAGGAGCCAGCTCAGCCTCAGGTTCCTGCTGCCTCTGGGTGTGTGTGGCTGTGGCCAGATCCCGCCTTGGGAGCCTACTATATCTGGAGGGTAGGAGTTCCTGGTGGCAGTAGGAGAGACTGCCTTCTGGAGTCAGAACTGATGTGCACACCACCTCAGCTGACCTCCAGACTGTGAGGTGTGGAGAGCAGGGCATGGAGGCCTAAGCCTGTGCTCATCTCTGTGCTACCCCTGGGGACCAGTTCTCGTCCTCAGTTCTCAGAGAGCCACTCATAGAGGGGACATTGAGTTATAGACACAGAGGAATTGATCTTGTCTTATACCAATTTGGTAAATTTCTCAAGATAACCCAGGGAAATCCAGTCAATTACGTATGTGTCTTTTCTGTGCAGAGTCCTTCTCCTGGAACATGCTCCACTGGTTTTTCTGAGCCTCAGGACCTTGAGGTCATGGTGGCTGGGAGCATGTCCCAGTGAGGGCCCTGGGCTCTTGGAGGACTCTGGTGTGCATGTACCACACACATCAGAGTCACTGGGGAGAGTGGGCCCCATCTGGAAGGGCAGTGAGTTGGGCCCTTCCAATGAGCTGGGGAGGCCTTTAGGCGCCAGCAACATTGAGGGGCCACCCAGGTAACCTGGAGGGTCCACTTGCCCAGCCTCCAAGGCTCAGGAGAGTGCGGCCACAGCCCTGGCCTGACTGCGGAGGGGGGAGCTGCACTGGCCCGCAGCTGCTGGGACTGCAATTGTTTGGATTGTCACTGACGGTGCTTTTGTTTTTGTTTTTTCTCCTCACTTCTGGGCTCATTCTCATTGCTTTCTTTTTCTCTCTGCTTGCCCCTCCCGTGTCCGGTCCTCTCTCTTCCCTTCCCCACCCCATCCTCCTGTCCTCTGCTCTTCTGCCTTTTCCGGCTTCTTTCTGTTCCTTGTCTCAGCTGGAGGTTCTGCACTACCGACTCAGTGTCTCCAGCGCCCTCTACAGCCCCGCCCAACCCAGCCTCCAGGCCCTCCACGCCTACCAAGTACTGGCTGCGCTCATTCGTTCCCTTCCCCCTGCCCAGAGTGCATGTCTGTGTCTGGCAAAGCAGGGGGCCAGCCAGGGCCGGCTGCTGGTGACTCAGAGGCTAGTTCGAGGCAGAGTGAAGCCCCTGTGTTGGGGGAGGCAGGGGTCAGCCTCCAGCCTGGCCTAGCCCCTGGCTTTGCAGACCAGCTTGGTTGGGGGTGGGGGTGGTGGCTGTGTGGCAGAATGAGGCATGTGGGCATGTGGCCCTGGCTGGCCAGGCTCCCAGTCAGTTGAGGTGTCACAAGCTCTCCAGTGTTGGAGGCCCGTGCTTGGCTCTGGTTTGAAGAGCTGGAGTCCTCAGGCCTCTGCAGTGGCCCGGTTCACCCATACTCTGCAGGGTCTGGTGCTCAGGAAGGAGCTGAAGACACAGGCCTGGGACTTATGGGTGGTGTGGGTTCTGCCTTGTTCAGACCTGTCACCCAGCTTGGAGGTGCTGTGACTCAGAACCTGTGTGTGAGATAGGGGAGTGGGGATGACCTGGGGCTTGGCCCTATAGCCCACAGAGGCTGTCAGTCCTTAACAACCTGGCCAGGGCCTGGCCTTCAACGGGGAGCCCTGGCCACTCGTGCACACCTGCAGAGGCAGATGACAATAGGTGGTAACCTCATAGAGGCTGTGGATGTCTAGGCAGAAATGACAAGCGTGTGGATGGATTTGAGGTCAGCGAAGCTAGGTTCAGACCCGTAGGGGCTCAGGGATGGCAGAGTTAACGAATCTTTGAGAGCCTGAGGAGGCAAGCTGTGCTCGCAGCCTGAATTTGTCCCATTCACCTGGGAAGGAGCACACGTGATTGAACGGGAATTTGAGAACAAGATGAGAAAATGTGCTGGTTCCTGTGTGCCAGTGGGCTGGGATGGCAGCCACAGCACACTGAGGCACCCCTATTCCACAGGAGCCACTGCAAAGGAGGGACCTGAGGGCTTGGGCCAGGGAGGGAGGGCAGTGTCCAGGAAGCATCTGGCAAACCCCATGGTGGGAGGGGTGACCAGTGAGGCCCAGGCAGTATGAGCTGAGGTGCTGTGAGGCCGGACCCAGTGGGAAATGTGGGGCTTTGGGGACACATCCTTAAGAAGCAAGCAGGTACGACTGTGACCAGGGGCTCCATGTGGGAACATGGCAGCCCAGGAGGGGTGCAGAGCTGAGGGAGAAGTTTGGCTCAGCAAATGTAGGAAAATAGCCTGTGAGGGTTCCATGCGATTGGCCCATGCTGGGGCAGGAGCAGACTGAGCCCTCGAGACCCTTCAGAAGGATCAGGTGAGGTAGGGCAAGTACACTAGCAGAGGAAGGCAGGGTTCCAGTTCCCATGTGGAGGCCGTCCCCTCCCCCGTGCCACAGGGAGGATGTCACTGCTCAAGATCCCAGGCCAGGATTGGAGGGAGGTCCAGGGCTGAGACTGGAGGAGAAAGACCCTGGTCTAACTTCCCACCCTGCTGGTGCCATTCTAGCTGGGCAGTATAGGTACAGGTATTATATCTCATACTTGTCTCTCTTTTTTTTTTTTGAGATGGAGTCTTGCTCTCTCACCCAGGCTGGAGTGCAGTGACATGTTCTTGGCTCACTGCAATCTCCACCTCCCAGGTTCAAGCCATTCTCCTTTGTCAGCCTCTTGAGTAGCTGGGATTACAGGCATGAGCAACCTGCCTGGCTAATTTTTGTGTTTTTACTGGTCTCAAACTCCCGACCTCAAGTGATCCGCCTGCCTCGGCTTCCCATAAAAGTGTTGGAATTACAGACGTTAGCCACTGCACCTGGTTCTTCCTTCCTTTTTTTTTTTTTTTTTATTTTTCACCTAGATTTCAAAGGATCTTCCTTCCAAAACAATGCAAATTAATTGCCCAAAGACTTAAAAGATACAGACAGAAGAAAATAGCCAGGCGTGATGGCTCACACTTGTCATTCCAGCACTTTGGGAGGCTGAGGCAGGCAACATGGCAAGACCCCTGTCTTTACAAAAAAATACAAAAATTAGTCTGATGTGGTGGTGTGTGCCTGTGTTCCAGCTACTCGGGAGGCTGAGGTGGGAGTATCCCTTGAGCCCAGGAGGCAGAGGCTGCAGTGAGCTGAGAACATTCCACTGCACTCCAGTGTTGGTGATAGAATGAGATCCTGTCTCAAAAAGGAAGAAAATGCCTCCCACCCCATACCTCCATCCTCAGACTCAGCTACTGATCTGTGGAGTGTGTCACCTGGATCTGTGGAGACGTTTTCCTGATGGAGAGACTTGCGTGGGCAGCAATATGGGTAGTGGCCCATGTGGGGTCTGCAGCATCCCAGGATATAGCCGGAGGCCGGGCCCTGCACCAGCCTTAGCATCACAGATGTGTTAAGGCACAAAGGGCTGGGGAACAAAGCGTGGAGAGGTGAGGGTGTCCACTCAGACTCAGGCTACCACTCTCAGCTCCTCCACTCCCGTTCCCTCATCCACTCAATGCTCCCACCTGCCCTCTCAATGCTGAGCAACCAGAGGAAGCCCATGGCCAGCAAAAAGGCTTTCTTCTTCATCTAGGTCTCCAGGATTCTGCTTGTATGTTGCAAATCAAAAGTTTGGCCTGTAATCCCAGCATTTTGGGAGGCCAAGGTGGGTGTATCACCTGAGGTCAGGAGTTCAAGACCAGCCTGGCCATTATGATGAAACCCTGTCTCTACTAAAAATACAAAAATTAGCCTGGTGTGGTGGGGCACCCTTGTAGTCCCAGCTACTTGGGTGGCTGAGGCAGGAGAATCACTTGAACCTGGGAGGCAGAGGTTGCAGTGAGCTGAGATTGTGCCACTGCGCTCCAGCCTGAATGACGGAGACCTTGTCTCAAAAAAAAAAAAAAGTTTAGCCTTGTATGCTTGACTGCTTTTGTTTTGGAGTTTTCCTGACCACAAGTCCCTGAGCAACACAGGAAGTGACGCCCTGGGCTTCTAATGGGCCAAGCCCTCACCTGGCTGTGTACAGAATAAGGAGCAGATGGAAGGAATTGGGGAGGAAAGCAAAGCCATGGGATTCTTATTTTTGAACAAGTTCTTACTCTGTCATCCAGGTTGGAGTTCAGTGCACGATCCTAGCTTACTGCAGCCTTGAACTCCTGGGCTCAAGTGATCCTCCCACTCTAGCCTTCTAAGTCGCTAGGTCTACAGGTGTGCACCACCATGCCCAGTGAACTTTTTAAAATTTTTCGTAGAGTCAGAGTCTCCCTATGTTGTCCAGGCTAATCTCGAACTTCTGGCCTTAGCAGTCTTTCTACCTCGGCCTCCTAACGTGCTGGGATTACAGGTCTGAGGCACCGTGCCTGGGTTCCGTGTGCTTTCTGCACACATTTGGGAGGCAGGTGGGAGACCCTGGATCCAGAGCTTGGGGGTGACGCCAGCCTTCTGCCCTGAGGATCAAGGCAGGCAGCAGTGCCCAAGGGCATTGCCTGGTGGGGTGCAGCCTGTGCTACTCACTGTGGGTATATAGCAGTACAGAAGCAGGGCTGGGAGGCCCTCTGCAGATATGTCTATCTTAGTGAGCCCTCCCCTGGGTGGGCTGTGTGGGTGCTGGGCCAAGCACTTCCCTACCACAGGCTGGTTGTTCAGACCAAGCAGTGCCAGGCACATCCTCTGGGTGCCAGGCATAGTGGGCCCCAGGGGGTGGCCCCACTCCTGGCCTGGCCTGGCTCATGCCTCCTGTGGGGAAGCAGAGCAACCGGCCTGGGGTGGGATGTGGTCAACCTGGATGCCGAGTGCTGTGGGTGCCACGGCCCTTCCCTGGCCCTGACCCCTGCTCCCCCCCCAGGAGTCGTTCACACCCACTGAGGAGCATGTGCTGGTGGTGCGCCTGCTGTTGAAGCACCTGCACGCCTTTGCCAACAGCCTGAAGCCAGAGCAGGCCTCGCCCTCTGCCCACTCCCATGCCACCAGCCCCCTGGAGGAGTTCAAACGGTGGGTGGCCCTTGCGGCTTCCCGCCGCTGTCTCTGCTTTTCCCTCCTCAGATGTCACCCACAGCAACCTCTCCCCAGGGCATGGGGGAGCAGGGTGAGGGGAGTCCCTTCCTGCCCATAGAGCACATGATGCCTCTGGAGGCCTAGGCAGGTGCCTTCTCACCCGCCCAGCTGACTCCCAGAGCCTCTCCCCATACTGGCCAGAGAGACCCTGCCATGCTGTTGTCTCTTGCTTCTCCCACCCCGTCAGGAAATGGGCTGGGGCTGCCCTGGCTCCCAGGCCCACCAGGGCTGTTTCTGTGGGACTGAGGTGAGGTGTGTGCAGGAACCACACTGACTCGCCGCCTGTGTGCTGTGTGTCCTTGGGAGGTTCCCTGACCTCTGAACCTTGATTTCTTCCTCTGAAGAATGGGTGCCAGGTGGAGCCCACCCTCACTGAGGGGAGCCTCAGGCTCATCTGTGAGCAGGGCCTCCTTACCAGGCAAGCGGCAGGTGACCCTCCCCATTCCCTGCAGGGCCGCTGTCCCAAGGTTCGTCCAGCAGAAACTCTACCTCTTCCTGCAGCATTGCTTTGGCCACTGGCCCCTGGATGCATCGTTCAGAGCTGTGAGTGTTGGCCCCGTCACATTTGTGCCTGGGTCCTCTGTGTGCCCCGAGGAGGGAGGTCCTCTGGGGCAGATAAAGGAAGACAGCAAGTATAGTCAGAGGCCTTGGCATGGAGGGGGCCTTGGAAGGCCACATTGTTCTTTCTGTTTCAGCTTCCAAAGCCAGCCCTCAGGAAAGCCCTGCCCTGCCCCATATGTCTGGTACCGGGCAGGTTCTTATCCTTATCCAACCAGGGAGCACTGGGCCCCCTGGGCTGGGAAAAGCTCGCCCATGACCCTGGCTTCTGAAGGGCCAGCGAGAGAGCCAGACCTCACTAGGCTGTGTGCGTCTCTCATGAGCCCTCTGGGGGACATGGGCAGAGCCAGTCCCACCCAGCTGCTGCCTGGGCCCCAGGCTCTAGGCCACTGGAAGATTTGGCCCCCAGCCACTGGGCCCTCAGCGCTCACCTCGCCCACAGGTCCTGGAGATGTGGCTGAGCTACCTGCAGCCGTGGCGGTATGCGCCTGACAAGCAGCCTCCGGGCAGCGACTCCCAGCCCCGGTGTGTGTCGGAGAAATGGTGAGCCTCGGTGCCACTGGCTCCCCCGGTGGACGTTGTTCCGGTGGATGGAGGCCAAGCCAGCGGCCTCTGCTGGGGTCAGCCTGGCCCTGGTGGCCTCCTGGGCTCCTCTCTCAGCCCCTGATGAGTGGAGCACAGACCAGCCCTTCCTAGGCTCAACTTTGCCAGGCCCTAGAATTGGTTTCTCATGCAAGCAGTGGGTGACCCCTCCTGCCCTGTCCCTTCTCTCTTCTGGCCCAGACGAATGTTCACAGTGATCCCAAACCATCCCTTGACCCTTCCTCATCAGCACAGAGGAGAGCTGTGGCCGCCTTCCCCCATCCCTTGCTCGATCCTCACAGCAAACCCCAGATCTGTGGCACCTGGTGTGGCCACTGGCCTCTCCCCTCCTTGCCCAAGGCCTTCCCCTTTGAATCCTCTGGGGAACCTTCCCTCAGGCTCTGGGCCAGCCTCTGCCATGGTGGTCTCAGTCCACTTGGAATGGAGCTTCAGCCTTGCAAAGGATGCAGTGTCCTCAGAGGGCCTGGATCTCACCTGCCTCTGTCCTGCCCACCCACGGCCCCCTCAGCTGTCCTCTATGACAGCTTGTCACCTTGGCCAGGAAGAGTCTGGAAGCCCAAGGATGAGCAGGGGCGTTAGGGGCATGGACTGGTGCAGCCCCACCTCCAGTGGGAAGGCTGACTCCTACCTGCCACCTTGGTCCCCAGGGCGCCCTTTGTCCAGGAGAACCTGCTGATGTACACCAAGCTGTTTGTGGGCTTCCTGAACCGCGCGCTCCGCACAGACCTGGTCAGCCCCAAGCATGCACTCATGGTGTTCCGAGTGGCTAAAGTCTTTGCCCAGCCCAACCTGGCCGAGATGATCCAGAAAGGTAAGTCCTCGACATGGGGCAACCGGGCAGACCAGGGCCAGGCCCTTAGCTGGTGGTGCTCTTTAAGAGGGACCCACACTTTTAGAGTGGGCCCTAATAAAGGATGCTGTGGAGACTCCTGGGGCACATCTGTGCAGTGAAGTCAGACTGGCTGAACCCTGCCTGCCCTGCAGCCACCAGGCACTAGGCAGGGGACCACAGGTGTGCCCACAGAGAGGGGGCTGCACAGTCCAAGCTGTGGCCCCATGGCCCTGCCATTTCTCCAAGGTGACTCGTGGCGGCTGTCTCAGGAGGTGAGCCTGGTCTCTGCCGTGCACTTATCGTGGCTGGGTTGGGTGTTGGTTTCTGTTGCTCTTCCTGGTGTTTGCCTCCTGCAAACACTGCTGGGGGCTCATGTCAGCCGCCTACTGTGTGGGAGATGCTGCCAGCAGGAGGACACCTCTGGGTCACGGCTCCCCAGACACCTCAGAGGCACCCCAGAAACCTAAGGGCAGCACTCTGCCCTGGAAATGGGCACCAGTTCGTCTCCTGCCTTCAGGTGAGCAACTGTTCCTGGAGCCAGAGCTCGTCATCCCCCACCGCCAGCACCGACTCTTCACGGCCCCCACATTCACTGGCAGCTTCCTGTCACCGTGGCCACCAGCAGTCACTGATGCCTCCTTCAAGGTGAAGAGCCACGTATACAGCCTGGAGGGTCAGGACTGCAAGTACACCCCGATGTTCGGGCCTGAGGCCCGCACCCTGGTGAGTCCTCAGGGCCCCTGGAGCCGTATTGCTGAGCAGAGCCCGGGAGATGCTGGTTCCGGCGGGAAGGAGGGAGGCTGGGTGTGGAGTTGATGCCACATCTCCTTCCACCATTTCAGTAAAGTCTCATTTTTTCCTGGTAACGAAGGCAGTGTTTGTTGGGAAATTTGACATGTAGAAGATCATCCTTTGGTCTTTAAAAGTCCTCTGGTGGAAGCTGCTCCTCCTGGTGCTCAGAGGTCTGGCTGTGCATCGCTCTTGGGGCCCCCGGCCGGCTTGCCTGGATGGCAGCACAGGCCTGTCCTGCCGGTGACCTGCCTGCCCCTCTCTTGTAGGTCCTGCGCCTTGCTCAGCTCATCACGCAGGCCAAGCACACGGCCAGGTCCATCTCAGATCAGTGTGTGGAGGGCCCAGCTGGCTACTCCTTCCTCGCGTGGCTGGGCTTTGGCCCCACAGACACCAATGGCTCCTACCCAGCCAACGACCTGGATGAGATGGGGCAGGACAGCGTCCGGAAGACGGACGAATACCTGGAGAAGGCCCTGGAGTACCTGCGCCAGATATTCCGGGTACGAGCTCTGAGGCCTGTCCCACGGCCATCGGGGTCCCCTTCCCCACAGAAGTCACTGCCCCCAGCCCTTGGTCAGCCACATACCAAGTCCCAGGCCCCACACAGATGGACCCAGTGTTGTGGGAGGCAAGCCCACACTCCGAGCATCGTGTCTGGGTCCCCTTGTTGGCACTGTTGGAGGCCAGTAGGGTGAAGACCGGTTCCCTCCCTTCACCTTGACGCTGAGGGCAGAGGCGCTTCTCTCTGGCAGCTCAGCGACGCGCAGCTCAGGCAGTTCACACTCGCCTTGGGCACCACGCAGGATGAGAATGGAAAGAAGCAGCTCCCCGACTGCATCGTGGGTGAGGACGGACTCATCCTCACACCCCTGGGCCGGTACCAGGTGAGAGGCCCATGTCCCAGAGGCGTGTGGACTGGCCCCTGACCTATCCCCAGCTCCCTCCTCCCCAGTGAGCAGGGGCCACTTGGCTCCTCTGAGTTGTGTGCAGGGCTGTGTTTTCTGACCCATCCCCACGGCCTGGGTTTCTAGATCATCAACGGGCTGCGAAGGTTTGAAATTGAGTACCAGGGAGACCCGGAGCTGCAGCCCATCCGGAGCTATGAGATCACCAGCTTGGTCCGTGCACTCTTCAGGCTGTCGTCTGCCATCAACCACAGAGTGAGTGGGCAGGAGGGCTGACCTGGCCTCTTCAGAGAGGGTTCTGGATGCTCCTGCTTGGGATGCAGTCCTGGGGTGGCCTGTGGGGTGGGGTGCTGCTGTCCTGAGGCCTGTGGTGCCACCTCCCCACGCCCGTGCCTCTATTTGTGCTTCAGTTTGCAGGCCAGATGGTGGCTCTGTGTTCCCGGGACGACTTCCTCGGTAGCTTCTGTCGCTACCACCTCACAGAACCTGGTGTGGCCAGCAGGCACCTGCTGAGCCCCGTAGGGCAGACGCAGGTGGCCGGCCATGCCCGCGGCCCCAGGCTCAGTCTGCGCTTCCTGGGCAGCTACCGAACGCTGCTTTCGCTGCTGCTGGCCTTCTTTGTGGCCTCCCTTTTCTGCATTGGGCCCCTCCCCTGTGCGCTGCTGCTCACCCTGGGCTACATCCTCTACGCCTCAGCTATGACGCTGCTGACTGAGCGGGGGAAGCTGCACCAGCCGTGAGGGCGTTAGCTGCCTTCAGAGCACGCTGGGGGGATTTGCCACACAGCCCCACCCTTGGACCTGAGAGGACCTGGGAACTCCTCCAGGAGGGAATAGGGTCATCCTTGGGCTTCTGGGATGTGGTTCCTGCAGCTACAGAGGCATCTGGAAGAAACAGAACCGAGAAGGGAGGGCAGGCGGGGCCCAGCAAGGGAGGAGTGGCTACCGGGCTCAACAGCCAGGCTCTGTGACAGCACAGAGCTCAGCGCCGGCTCCTCCCTCCCTCTGCCAAGGACTTGGCCAAGCCAACTCTCAGGAACTTTTTTCCAGTGTCCGTTTGGGTACTCTGCCACATCAAGCTCAGGAGCC
Source organism: Cacajao melanocephalus (assembly GCA_963573385.1). Lineage (NCBI taxonomy): Eukaryota > Metazoa > Chordata > Mammalia > Primates > Pitheciidae > Cacajao > Cacajao melanocephalus. Next base: position 61,017 of record CAUYLG010026964.1, read on the forward strand.
AGGTTACCAGCAGCCGCTAGGCCTGGCCTGCCCACTGGCTGGCCTTGAGGTGGGCAGAGTGGATTGTAGTGCCTCCTTTCCCTGTGTGGGACCAGTATGGTGGCTCAGCCTCCACTCCAGGGAAGAATCAAAGTTTCTAAAAGAGCCCTGAAAACACTAGAGAGTGGCTGTGTGCTTACACAGATGCAAAAAAAGAGAGAGTGGCTCTCTGATTCTTCACTGTGAGTGAAGGGCATTCTTCATATTCTCCCAGCTGCTCCAAGACTGGGCCATAGAAGTTCATGTTTCAGGAGCCTAAGAGTCTCCCGAGCCCGGGTGCTTCACTGCAGACCGCACGCAGTCCATCGAGCACATCATCCGGAGCAGCAGCCAGCCCGTGCCTTGTCACAGACGGGTGCTGATCCTCAGGCGCTGGGGACACTGCTGGGTTGATGGGGTGAGATCCTGCCAGTTTGGGCTCTGCAGCCAAAGATGGTCAGAAGCATCGTAGCTTCACTAACATCAAGTACTCAAAGACATAGCAACCGTTTAATGATATTTAAGTATTCAAAATATGCGGCAACTACAGATTGTCTGACAGAAACCAGCATGGGGTCTCCCACACCTTCATTCCCACACAGACACACCAGGGAGAACAGCATCTTAGCGGTGATTTCAAACCAAGCCTTTGTTTTCGGTGTGGGGTGTTGGGGTTTGCTCTAATGTGTTTCAAATTGTAAATGTTGGGCTTTGTATTTTGATGTAAACTCAGAATAATGGCATTTTAGGACTTGCGACCAAAAATCAAACCAAGCTTGTAACTCGACCATGGATCTGAATAAACCTGTCCTTGCTTCTGAGTCTTCTGGCACCTGGGCTCAGTCTCCAGGTTTACCCCAGAGGGTCCCTGAGCATGCGGGGGTTGCAGAAACAGCCACCGGGCACCCTGTCAGCCCCTCTCCCCAGTTTCCACAGGCCTACACCTGTGGCTTACTTTGCTTTCCTTGCTCAGGGACACAGCAGACGACAGCAGCAAAACCAAGGTGCATGTTAATACTGAAGTACCTGTGACAGTCCCTGCTGGGTCTGAGCCATGTGAATTCTGCCTTCTGTTCAGCATCGATGTTGGCCTTATGAAAAGCTGGCTGGGGCTAGGCCCAGTGGCTCACACCTGTAATCCCAGCACTTTGGGAGACCAAGGCAGGGAGGATAACTTGAGCCCAGGAGTTTAAGCCCAGCCTGGGCAACATAGCAAGACCCCGTCTCTACAAAAGATTCAAAAAGTTAGGCATTGTGGCTCACATTTGTGGTCCCAGCTACTTTTGGGAGGCTGAGGTGGGAGGATCACCCTGGCCCAGGAAGTCAAGTCTGCAGTGAGCCATCATGCCACTACACTGTAGCCTGGGTGACAGAGTGAAGCCCTGTCTCAAAAGCTGACCACCTGGAACATAAGCCACCATGTCTATGGCTTCCAGAAGCTCCAAGGATTGAGGGAGTGGCTGGGGGCTGAACTGTCTGGCCAGGAGCGGGGGCAGACACAATGTACTGAGAACCAAGAACAGCAAAGCTGAGTGAGCGGGCAGGGTCTTGGTGGCTGAGACCTGGACAGTGATGGCCGCAAGCACATCTGGCGCTCAGTGGCTCCTGCCTGGGGAGCGAGGGCAGCAGCGGGCAGCTGGGTTCCAGCCGCTTCCAGGTAGTGGGTAGGGACCTCACCAACAAAATGGGATTTAAATTTTGCCAAGGGCTCTCACTGCAGAGAAAATGGGATTGCTGGGACAAGAGCAGAAGCAAAATGCAGTCGGGGGGCCCTGGCCAGGAGGCACTTGGTTGGAGGGAGGGACTTCTGGGGAAGGCCTGGAGTTGGAGCAACTCAGGGGAAGCAGTTCCGTCTGAGGCACGAGGTGGAAGCTTTGGGAGGAACATTTAGGGTGGAGGCCAGGCTGGAGGCAGGAGCTCCTACACTTCCTCATCTCTGCACCCCTGGATGCCCCTAGAGTGGTTTATCCTAACTGCTGCCGCTGCCTCTTCAAGCACTAGGATGCCCTCGACTTTTTGCCATTGGACCACATTTCCCTGCTCTTAACAGGCCAAATCCAATGCTTCTCAGACCACGTGGCTTGGAGCCTCTGGCAGTGGAGCTTCAGGCTCGCCTGACACCACCCTTGCCCCCTGCACCTCCACATCCCCCTCCTTGCTCCCCAGGCAGTGCTATTCCCTGGAGCCCATTCATGGCCCACTTTCTTCCATGACCAACACCTTCTACCTCTAGGATGTACCAGTGCCGCCAGGATCCAAGGTGACTCGGATTTTGATCATGTTGTGCAAACAACCCACAAGCAGAGGCCCTGTGCAATCAGGAGAAATCTATACATTTTCCCTTGGATATCCAAGAGCACGTTAGATACCCTAAAGGCCAGCTCTCACCAACAACCCTGACATTTCCAATATAAATGAAAGAGGACTCCGTATTTTTTTGAGACAAGGTCTTGCTATGTTGCCCATGCTGGAGCACACTGCATCATCACGGCTCACTGCAGCCTCTAACTCCTGGGCTTAAGCAATCCTCCCGCCTCAGCATCCCAAGTAGCCAGGACTACAGACACGCACCACCACACCCTGCTATTTTTTAAATTTTTCTGTGGAGATGGAGTCTCACTATGTTGCCAGGCTGGTCTTGAACTCGTGAGCTTGAGTGATCCGCCTGCCTCTGCATCCTGAAGTGCTGAGGTTTCAGGTGTGAGCCACCACACCGGAGAGAAGACTCACTGTAAAAATTAAGCTAGCTTCCCTTGACTTCCAACACCAGAATTCTTGCATAATTTTCTTAAGTGGCAAGGGGCCAAAATAGATCAAATTGTTTCCCAATCAAGAATTCCTACTTTTGGCCAGGTGCAGTGGCTCACGCCTGTAATCTCAACACTTTAGGAGGCTGAGGCAGGAAGATTACTTGACGTCAGGAGGTTGAGACCAGCCTGGCCAACATGGTGAAATCCCATCTCTACTAAAAATATAAAAATTAGCCAGTGTGGTGACACATGCCTCTAATCCCAGTTATTTGGGAGGCTGAGGCAGGAGAATCACTTGAACCTGGGATGCAGAGGTTGCAGTGAGCCAAGATGGCACCACTGCATTCCAGCTTGGATGACACAGTGAGACTCCTCAAACTATAAAAAAGGAAAAAATAATAAAAGTGACAAATTGGCAGCTGGCACCAGGGAGAGGCCATTTCCTGATGGGCTACACCTGTTTCACTAAAGTGTTAACCGAATGCAGATTTCGGGGAGAAGCAACTTCCAGGGCATGTGCATTGAAGACACAAAGTGGCAGAGTATGACCTTCTGGGGGCACCCCACCAGAAAACCTCAGACGGGCATGCATACAGTTTCCTAAACACGCTGCGTGTGCGCCCCTCCCAAGGGTGAGGAGGGCACTGTGCATGTGGGCAGCCCACCCTAAGGGAAGGATCATGGAAAAGGGGCTAGTCTAGAAAGTTTTAGGATCAAGGTTAAACACCGCACTTGACCTTCATGTGCCTGCTTAGGTCTCTTCCAAGCGTACTTTCCTTTCTTTCTTGTTTTAAAGCCTTTTTAAATAAACCTCCACTCCTGCTCTGAAACTTGCTTTGGTCTCTTTTTCTGCTTTATGCCCCTCAGTCAAATTCCTTCTTCTGAGGAAACAAGAATTGAAGTTGCTGCAGACCCATCCAGATTCACTGCACTTGGACATCTTCTACTGCTAACACTATGGCTTCGTTCTTGCGTTTATTGGGAAGTTAAGTATGATTTAAGGAGATGTGTATGGGTGCCAGGTTGACAAGGGGTGGACTTGTGATGGTTAATTCTAAATGTCAGCTTGTCTGGGCCACTGGGTGCACACATATCTGGTTACACATTATTTCTGGGTGTGTCGGTGAGGGTGTTTTCAGAAGAAATTAGCATTTAAATTGGTGTTGGAAGCAGCCATGCATGCATTTCTGGAGTAGCTTCCCTATAGCTCGCAGGAACCAGAGTGGGCAATTAAGAGCCTTTCCTCCAAATCCTGGGGACCTGTGCTCTGATCTGTGATGGCTGCTTCTGATTGTGAAGTGCAGACAAAGAGGCAGGCAGCCACCACTGTGATCTCCACTGCCATGTTTGCAACCTCCCTCCTCAACCCTCACCTCCTCCTTGGGGACACACCTTCCAGGAGGTTTTTATGGATCAGCACCTCCTCCTGCCTTCATTTTTCTTTTTCTCTTCTTGGGAGCCAGATATTTAGGACTAGGACATTCAAAAGCAACCATATGCCAGGCACAGTGGCTCATACCTATAATTTCAAGACTTTGGGAGGCTGAGGTAGAAGGATTGCTTGAGCCCAGGAGTTTGAGACCAGCCTGGGCAACATAGCAACACACACACACACAAAACTTAGCCAGGCATGGTGGTGTGTGCCTGAAATCCCAGTTACTAGGGAAGCTGAGGCAGGAAGATGGCTTGAGCCCAAGAGTTCCAGGCTTCAAGTGAGCTATAATCGTGCCACTGCACTCCAGCCTGGGCGACTTTCTCTCTACTCTTAAGAGATCTTCTCTCCCAGCAGTAATATTGCTACCGTTCATTCCAGCTATCTATAAGCCATAATTACTGAATACATGTTGTTATAATTATTTTGAACAATGTCATCTGTTAAAAGTCAGAACAATACAAGGTTATATTTTATCTTCATTTATTCCTTCTCTAATTCACTTCCCTTTTTTTTAGATCCAAATTTCCTAATCATTTGCCTTGTTTTTTTTGAGACAGGGTCTCTCTCTGTTACCCAGGCTGGAGTGCGGTGGTGCAATCATGGCTTACTGCAGTCTCAGCCTCCTAGGTAGCTGCAGGTGTGCACCACCATGCTGGACACTTTTTTAATTTTTTTGTAGAGACAGGGTCTCCCTATATTGCCCAGGCTGGTCTCCAACCCTTGAGCTCAAGCTATCCTCCTGCTTTGGCCTCTCAGAGTGCTGGGATTACAGGTATGAGTCATGCATCTGACTTTTCGTTTCTGTTGTATTTTTGACTTCTTACCTAGTTTTTTTTTTTTTTTTTTTTCAGATGGAGTTTCACTCTGTTGCTTGAGATGGAGTGCAGTGGTAGGATCTCAGCTCACTGCCACCTTCACCTCCTGGGTTCAAGTGATCCTTCAGCCTCAGCTTCCTGAATAGCTGGGATTACAAGCATGCACCACCACACTTGGCTAAGTTTTGTATTTTTAATAGAGATGGGTTTTCGCCATGTTGCCTAGGCTGGTCTCAAACTCCTGACTTCAAGTGATTTGCCCGCCTTGGCCTCCTAAAGTGTTGGGATTAGAGGCGTGAGCCACTGTGCCCATCCAGCGTCTCACCTTTTCTTTTTCTTTTCTCTTCTCTTTCTTTTTCTTTCTTTCTTTCTTTTTCTTTCTTCTTTCTTTCTTCTCTCTCTCCCTTTCTTTCTTTCTCTCTCTCTCCTTCCTTCCTTCCTTTTCTTTCTTTCCTTTCTTTCTTATTTTCTCTTTCTTTTTAAGATGGAGTCTTGCTCTGTCACCCAGGCTTGAGGGCAGTGGTATGATCTTGGCTCACTGCAACTTCCGCCTCCTGGGTTCAAGCGATCCTTCCACCTAAGCCTCCCAAGTAACTGGAATTACATGTACGTGCCACTACACTGGTGAATTTTTGTATTTTTTAGTAGAGATGGGGTTTCACCATGTTGGCCAGGCTGGTCTCGAGCTCCTGACCTCAGGTGATCCTCCCACCTCAGCCACCCGAGTAGTTGGGACTCCAGGCAAGACCCACCCATGTCTGGCTTTTCTTTTAATTTTTATAGAGACAGGGTCTCACTATGTTGCCTAGGCTGGAGAGGATGCCTGGATGCCTTTTATTATTACCATTATTATTTTTATTTTTAGTCTCGCTCTGTCGCCCAGGCTGGAGTGCAGCGGTGCGAGTTCGGCTCCCTGCAACCTCTGCCTCCCAGTTCAAGCTATTCTCCTGCCTCAGCCTCCTGAGTAGCTGAGATCACAGGCGCGCGCCAACACATCCGCCTAACTTTTGTATTTTTAGTAGAGACAGCGTTTTGCCAAATTGGTCAGGCTGGTCACCAAACTCCTGACCTCAAGCGATCCCCGCGTCGGCCTCCCAAAGTGCTGGGATGACAGGCCTGAGCCACCGTACCCCGCCCTGGATTCCTTTAAATCACTACTCACTCAGGAAGAGCCAGCCACAGGCCCCGCCCCCGCCGCCCGCCCCGCCCCCAGTGGCGCCCGTTTCCATGGTGACGGGGCTCCAGGCTGGGGCGGCCTGGCAGTTGAGCCGGGGGTGCAGTGACAGCGGCAGGGTACGTGGGGATGGCAATATGATCGGTGCGGGGGTGGCGGCCGGGTCGCGGCCCCCCAGCTCGCCAACCCCAGGCTCCCGGGTTACGTGGCGCCGGCGCCAGCGCCCCTCTGTGGGCGTCCAGTCCCTGGGGCCGCCGAGCCCGCAGCTCGTGCAGAGCGACCCGCAGAAGCGGGTCCTGGTCCTGGAGAAGAGCCTGCAGTTCCTGCAGCAGCAGCACTCGGAGACGCTGGTCAAGCTCCATGAGGAGATCGAGCACCTGAAGCGGGAGAACAAGGGTGAGCTGGCGCGGGGCCCTAGGCCCGCCCTGCCTCCCCAGGCGCCCTGAACACTGCGGCTCCCGCAGCACAGAAATACAGCCATGAACTCCAGCACACGCCTGGGGAGATACAGGGCAGCAAGCCCACGCTGCGTCCTGCCACCCTGAGCTGTCCCCTGCCCCCGGAGACTTGCGTGACACCCCGGGCAGTGCCCTCCCTGTCTGCCTGCCTCGTGGGGCCGCCACATTTCAGACGCTGACCCTGCCAGCCCTTTCCTCTCCACTAGGGTTAGGCACACCTCTGTTAAAAACTTTGTAGAGGGAAAGCATGCCCAAGTGCCAGCATGTAGCGCAGTGAATGTCCTCCAGCTAAACACACAGGGTCGGGGCAGGCATACCCCTGCTTAGCCTGTGCCCACGTTGTCTTCGGGCTGGGCCTTCCCAACTGCACCCTTAGCAGCTCCTCACCCCCATGGCCCGCCCGAGCAGAAAGAGGGCCCGCCAGGATGTGGGCCGCTCCTGGCTCCTGCTTCAGGAGGGTTCCAGCAAGGGCACGAGTGCCTGCAGCCTCCTCTCCTGCCCCACTCCCTGCTGCTGCCTTACAACTCCAGGCATCTGTTATGTCAGCACCCCCCTTCTGAGCCTCACCCCAGTCCCTGACACCCACTGAATCGTGACACCACATTTGCTCATCCATGCCAGGGGTACCGGAGCTCACCTCTGTACCCCTGGATCTCAGGCCCTGCCTGGCAGCCTGGATGCCCTGTAGTCATCTCAGATGGGAGGATGAGGCTGATGTGCCCGGTGGACTCTGCCTAGGGAACAGGCAGGGGCATTCCTGGCCTGACACCCACAGCAAAGGCGTGGTGGAGAGCGGGACCCTTGGGGCAGGGCCCAGTCAGCCAGTGGGGAGCCAGGACTTGGGCTCAGCAGGAGGAGAGGACAGGCCAGGCTTCTTCTCCCAGAATGGCTGTGGCTTCACAAGTGCTGAGGAGAGCATGTGCTTGCTTTCAGAGCTCCATTACAAGCTCATAATGAATCAGAAGTTACAGAAGAAAGGTGAGACTTGGGCCCTTCAGTGCCTGAGGGGAGGCTCCTGCCACCCAGGGAAGCCCCTCCAGACTGTCCTTGCCCACCTGGCTGCACTGGCCCCTGTATGCCAACCCAGTGGGGAGAGGTTCTGGGGGACCTGGACAGATGCCGCTGCCCCTAGCCATGGCTGGGTGATGTTATGCAGCCAAGCACAGCAGGTGCTACTCTCAGTGAGTCGAGGGCCTGAGGTCAGTGCAGTAGGGAGGTGGGCACAGGGTGCTTCCCAGACCCTCCCTCCTCCGAACAGAGCTCCTGGAATGGGAGGGGACCCCTGGGGCAGCCCGTGCCCCGCTGAGTCTTTGCCCCCGATTGCTGCTGTGGCCAGGCCCAGGATTTCCAGCTCAGTGGCTCTGAGTCCTGACATCCTGGGGGAGGGGCTCTGGGCACACACCATCCAGGGATCCCTTCCTGCCATCTGGGCAGCAACCATGGGGATGAGGGGAGGAAGCAGAGTTCTGCTTCCTTGCCACTTGCCCAAGGCACTTCCCCATCCCAATGGTGGCTCCCACCCAGCCCAGGATTCTGGGTTGAGGTCTCGAGCTCACTCCTCATTACCTTTGGGGCAGGGGCTGACATCAGGAGGACATCTGACTGGTGAATGGCGCCAGCCTGGGAACATCGCAGCTGGGGCAGTGCCCAGGGCTCTCCCTTCTGGGAAGACATGGAGAATGGGGTTGAGTGAGGGCCTTTCCCTAGCCGCTGTGGCAACTCCAGTGAGCTAGTATGGGCAAAGTGTGGCCCAGTTGGCAGTACCAGTTGTGCAGTGCTGGTGACCCTAATGGGATACAGAAAGAGGTCACGCTCTCCCTCGGGACCTGGTGTTCCATGTGTCCCAATCCCTTCTGCTTTCCAGATGGCCCTTCAAGAAACCACCTTTCCAGTGGGCACTTGCTGGGTCTAGGGTTGTGTCAACGGAGTGTGGGTATAGCAGGGAGGATAGTGGGTATAGTGGGTATAGTAGGGAGCCCTCCCTGCCAGGCTGAGGTAGGGCTCCTCACGGACACACAGGCCAGGAGGCGAGCATGGGCATCTTGCGGGCGGCAGTGCCGACCCTGAGCACTCTCCCGCAGGCAGCCTCTCTGTGTCAGGCTTCCAGTCTGTCAAGTCCATGTCAAATTCCATGATGCCAGGTGAGCAGGCTAGCATCCTCCATGTGCTCACAGGGGTGAGTGCCCCACGGGGACCCCAGACTGGGTGGCCCCTGGGGCTGCTGACCAGGGAGCTGAAAGCCCTCTGCTGGGCCAAGCTCAAGGATTTGAGGGTGAAGGGGCAGCTGAAGGGAGCCCTGCAAGCTGAAACCACCAGGAGGGGACTGGTGGGGTGGGCGGGACTGGTGGGGTGGGCAGGACTGGGGCCAGTTACAGAGGGCAGTGAGGCCTCACGGAAACCACCCCAGGCAGGGGCAGCAAGTGGTCAGGAGGGCCTCCCTGGGTGGCCTTCTAGTGAGAAGGATGTGCCCTGGCTGCCCTGCAGAAGCCCTGCTTAGCCCATATCCCCGCCACAAGCCAGCAGAACACAGGAAGGATGGCACGGCCCACAGAGCCCTGAGCTCATGGCACCTTCTGCAGAGTGAGCAGGGAGGAGAGAGCCTCTTCTCCCCACTCTGCCTAGCTCCCGCCATTCCTGTGATGGGCCCAGATGTTTGATGGGCCTTGTCCTTGAAGGGGAATCCCATGCAGCCTGGGTCCTAGGCCTCTCCTGCGTTTTCTTTTGCCCAGAATGGAGCCAGCTTCCACTCTTGATTGTTCCAGAGTGTTCACAGGCACCACCCATGGGCTTCACCCTCAGAATCTCATTTATTCCTCCCAGAGCCCTCCTTAGGCTTCCCTTTACAGAGAAGGCTGAGGAAGGGGCCGGGGCTTCTTGGGTACATGCAGCTCATCCTGGAAGGCGTGGGCAGCAGCTGTTAGTGCCTGTAGTGACTGGCCCTGTCGGGTCTGACTTGCAGTCAACTCTCAAGGCAAGGCCAGGCCCCAGCCCAGCTCCTTCAAGAAGCAAGACTTGAAAGCTGATGTCCCCCAGAAAGTGGACCTGGAAGAGGAGCCCCTACTTCACCACAGCAAGCTGGATAAGGTTCCTGGGGTGCAAGGGCAGGCCAAGTAAGGCTTGCGTGCTCCCTAAGGGCCCCAGGACTACATTTACTAGGCTCGCACCCTGCAGTCAGCCAACTGCTCTGCCCTTGCTCCAGGGGACGGTCTCCAGGGCTCATGAAAGCAAATGACGGCCACGCTCTGCCCGTCAGTGGGCGCTGTCTTCCTCCCTCCCCTGGGGGTCCTGCGGCACACAAGAGGGGCCAGCAGCAGCCCTCAACCACTTTCTCAGACAAAAGAAAACAAAGTAATATTCTTACCAAGAAAAGTGACTTGTGTTCCCGGAGCTGGCCACTGCCTGCTGCCCTGGCCACAGCCTGTCTTTGGGGGGCACTAGGCCAGCGGGACAGAGCAGGGCCAGGCTCTGGTGGTCCCTGAGTTTTCGGGACTGCCCTGGGATGCTGCGAGTGCACACTTTCAGCAGCGCAAGGAGCATGGCAGGCTCCTGCATCTCTGCATGTCCCCTGAGACCAGGCCTGGAGCAAGAAACCCCACTGGGTGTGGGGTCCCAACCAAGGACAGCCTGGCAGCTAGCTGGGCACCCACTGAAGCACATATGACCCTTAGGGCACCTTCAGAGGGAGGAAGGGGCAGGTCCCAGTCCCAGAGACTCTCACCTGGTGCCCAGAGCACCCTGGTCAGTGGGAGAAGGAGGCCGGCCCTCTTCCCCACACTGGCCTGGGTGCTGCCTGGGGAGGTATGCTGGGAGTGTGGTTAGATGCACCTGGGCAGGTCACCTCTGGCTGCTGCAATGACTGTTTCAGAGACGAGAAGGCAGAGGCCTCTCACGCAGGGGCTGCCTGTGCGGGGGGCAGCCAGCACCAGGGCAGGCAGATGATGGGGGTGTACCCCCTGATGACTCTGCCCCCTTACCTGCGAAAGCCCACCACACTTCAGCAGTGCGAAGTGCTCATCCGCCAGCTGTGGAATGCCAACCTCCTGCAGGCCCAAGAGGTGAGGCCGTGGGTGGTGGGGTTGGCCCTGGGCAGTCTGGCACCGCCGTGGGCCCCACCACGCCCCTGCCCCTGCCTTTTAGCTGCAGCACCTCAAGTCTCTCCTGGAAGGGAGCCAGAGGCCCCAGGTGGTCCCAGAGGAGGCTGGGTCTAGCTCTCCCAGGTGAGTGCCGGGTGCACCCCCACCTCATCCCCGGGGGCCTGTCTGGCACTCACTGCTGACTCGTCCTTCACCCAGGGACCAGGAAGCCATGCCGTTCCCCAAGGTCTCCACCAAGAGCCTCCCCAAGAAATGGTGAGTCCTGCAGGCTTGGGGACAGTGGGGCAGCCCTGCAAGCCTGGGCCCCAGGGAAGGAGTGGAGGAGGGAGGGCAGTGGCGCAGAAGCAGAGCATGCTGAGGCCTCAATGGGCCCTGTGAGGACCACGCAGGCCCCACCCCCAGCACGCTCCTCTCCTGGGGATGCTCACAAAGACAGTCCCTCTACCCACCCTAGCCTGCTTCTGAGCCCCATGCCCGTAGCGGAGCGTGCCATCCTGCCCGCACTGAAGCAGACCCTGAAGAACAACTTTGCTGAGCGGCAGAAGAGGTTGCAGGCAATGCAGAAACGGCGCCTGCATCGCTCCGTGCTTTGAGCCGCCCACAGTCGGTCAGTGTCAGCCCCACTACCCTGCAGCTGGAGACTGGCTCTCTATAGCATTTCCCGGTACTTCACTACTCTTAAGCCCGGCTAAATTCCAAGATAGATGACACTCAAGATACATAAAGTACTTGATCTCCAAACTCACAAACTCTTTATTTTCTAGCTGTTATTTTGCTATTTGGCATTTACATAAAAGCACATGATGATGTAGATATTGCCCTACCTGCTGAAACTAAAAATAAAGTGTTTCTTTCCAAGTCGTGTACCTGGTTCCTCGCTGGCTACCAGGTGTCCCTTCCCAGTCCCTGTCCCTGGCCCCCAGCCCAGCCCCTGCTGTCTACAGGGAACTGCCTGGGCTGCCCAGTCTTGCTCATCCCGGGACCTGGCAACAGCCCTGACAGAGAGGCACTGGCAGAGCTGCACACACCTCCCTGGAGGTGGGAGGGCTTTCCTGTCCCCTGGCTGGTGCAGAGCTGCCTTCCAAACACATGACTGCTCTGGGTCTCCTGCCCAGACCACACCCTCCTGGGGGCAAGATGCTGTCCCCTCCTGCCCTGACACTGCACTGCTGACGGGGTCCAGCCAGGCTCGCTTTCCTTCTTGAAGGGCTGTCTCCAGAGTGCCATGGCCACACCTGCACCACCCCTCCCGCCACAGCACAGCCACGTCGTCAGGGGTGGGGTGGACAGCTCAGTGCCCACCCTAACCTGGCAGCACCATCTTCCCAGGCCCACGGCTCCACTTCCTTGGCATTCATCTCGGCCTCTTCCTGCTTCAGGGAGGAGGAACTTTGCTAGGAAGCTGGGGGATGAACTAGGCCAAGGAACGGGATGGTGTGTGGCAAGGACAGCTAAGATCTGGGATGTCCAGGGCCAGACTAGACAATGCCGGCCCCAAGGCTGACTGCGTCCTGACAGGACAGCGGGCACAGGTTCATAGAGGGGGGACACAGTGATAACTCCTGACAAACCCAGGAACAGTGTTTATTACAACAATCACAGAGGACAGGGCAGTGTGCATAAAAAGGGGGACCTCTCATCACCAGAGGGCTGCTGGCCAGTGCCCACAGTGGCTGGCAATGCAAGGAGGCGCTCACTGCATGGCCCTGCCCACCCTCTCTGGGTGGTGCAGTGTTTGGTGCTCTGAGGATGCGGGTCCTGAGGGCCTTGCTCTTCATCCTTCACAGTGGGGACATGGCACACACAACATGGTCTAGCAACACCCAGTGTGTGCCCTCCTGCTGCTGAGATGGACCCAGACGCTGGACAGGCTGCAGTGAGAGCAGCCCAGGAATCGTGGCTGGGGGGCCGTTTCTGGCTTCCTGGAGGAAGCCACATAGAGGGCCTTTTTTTTGAGACCAAGTGTCCCTCTGTTGCCCAGCCTGGAGTGCAACGGCGTGATCTCACTCACCACAGCCTCCGCCTCCCAGGTTCAAGCGATTGTCCTGCCTCAGCCTCCCGAGTAGCTGGGATTACAGGCGTGCACCACCACGCCTGGCTAACTTTAGTATTTTTAGTAGAGACAGGGTCTCACCAGGTTGGCCAGGCTGGTCTCAAACTCCTGACCTTGTGATCCCCCATGGAGGGCCTTCTCTAAGAAGGTGGTCAACAGCCCACAAGCAGCCTGCTCCACTGTGCCTGTCCCAGTTCTGTACAAATGTGGGATTTCGTCTGGCAGATCCCCAAGGCAGAGGAGAAAAGCAGGACAGCTAACCTAACTAACTCCAGGCTCTCTAAGGAAGCCAACACCTAGAAATGTCTGACAGGCAGCGTGTGTCCTTGGCCCCGAAGAGGCTGCAGGCCATCCCTGCAGACCTGGCTAGGCAGCCGAGGGGCGGGCCTGGCGGATGCTCTGGGACCAGGGGTTGAGCAAGGCAGTGACCCAGTGTTTGTGAGCTGCGGCAGCCTGGAGGTCACACCATGGTGACCCCACCGGAGGAAGGGGTTGGTGTTTGCAATGCAGCAGCAGGCATAAGCCTGAGGCAGCTGGTGCTTCACCCATGCCCTGCACACCTGGCAGTGCTCTGGGAAGGGGCAGCCCCAGGATTGGCCGAAGCACCAGGAGGTTTTGCCCTACACGCTGCCTACCCGGCCATCGGGCTGTCCACCCAGAGCCTCATCGCCAGTGAAGAACTGAATCTGAATGGGGTCTGGAGCCCAGGGCTTTGCCTCTGACAACCTTGGGTGCCCAGCCCTGCCTCTGCTGTGTGCCAGCTCTGGGCTTAGGGAGACTGACCCCTGTCAATGTGGCTCTCTCTGGAGCCATTATCACCCAGAAGGGGCCCTGTGCACCCAAGCTACTGGTGGGACTTGTCAGCACTGCTGAGCTCCCTAGTGGCCTCTGGGAAGAGCAGGGTCTGTCCTTGAGCCGTAGGCTCACCCCTCACCCACTGAACACAGCCACCCTGGACAGCTGACCTGACACGAGATGAAGGGGCAAAGGGACACAGAAAAGAGCAGAGACCCCCGCCCCCACCCCGCCTCAGGTGACCACTGGACAACCTGCTCCTATCTGCGAATGGGTGGGGCCTGAGCTGGGGAGGGGCCAGAAAACACACACACAGTCTCTGCTGCACTGGAAGCCTGCTTTTCAGAATGACCCCTGCCTGCCCTGGGCCCCCAGACAGCTCCTCTGGGTCTGCCCATTGTACTGCCACTGTTGGTCAATCCACAGTGGGTTCCGGGCAGGGTAGTCGGCAGGCACACTGCGCTTCAGCGGTGGCACACTCAGGAGGTCCTTGTCGTCTGCAACACAGAAGCCTGTACCTGTAACCTGGACAAGCCCTGGCCTGCCCTGCCTCACAGCCCTGCTCCAGAACACGACTCTTCACACCCCGGAAGGTTCTGATGAGGCTTGTGGCAAAGCCTAGGAATCTGACTCTTGGATTCCAAACCTGAAGCCTAGAGTGCCCTGCATCGACTGATGCCCAGACGGCCTGCTGCCCACCTCCCTAGGGCCCCAGGCAAGCAGAGCTGCATCTGTGTTGGGGAGGTGAGGGTGCGCGGGCTCTGTAGGTGGGGGCAGAAGCATGGCCAGGCTGTTCTGAGCCCAGTGTATCTAAGGACAGAGCAGACAGCCTGCTGAGGCGTGAACACGGGGTGGGTTCTCGGCACTATGCCCTCCAGCTTGGACGGCAGAGCCCTGGGGCTGCAGTCGGGGCTTGCTTTGGCCCTCCTGGACACTCACCCAGCTTGCAGATCAGGTGGACAGTGCCATTGTTGCTGCAGTGAGAGGATTCAGGTTTACCAGGAACTTGGGTTCCAGCCTGGCCACCTTGCCAGAAGCGTGCTGGGTATGCCCTGCCACTTGTCGTCCTCAAGCCTGCCTTTCCAGGTGCATGCACCGGGGCCCTGGGGAGGAAGCATGGTGACCACACCGGAAACCCATGGCCCAGGGCTGGCCGCCCTCTGCTAAGCCCAGCCCAGCTGGATGTATGTGATGGGCAGGCTGTGGGTGGCGGTCATGGCTGCAACAAATATGTGGTACAGGAAATGGTTGAAGAAGGGTGAGCAGATGTCGGCCAGGGTGGCATCCAGGAGCGGCTGGCATAGATACTGCTGTTTGGTCAGTGGCACTGGGGGCAGTAGGGGAGTGGGCTGGAGGCAGGATGGGCAAGGTCAGTAGCCCGGGATCTGAGGGTTCCCCATTGAGGGGGCCTTCCCACCCCAGGCCCAACCTCGCTCACAGCCAAATTCCCGAGACCTCTCTCACAGCCTCCACCCTTGTGCAGCTAATGTTGGCAGATTCTGGGTATAACTCCCCACCCCACTCTGGGCCTGGTGGCAAAGGCATCTACAGGGGCCACAGACAGAGGGTAAGTTCTCCCATGTTCCCACCCAGGACTGCAGACCTGGCCTAGAAGAAGCCTGGTGGGCAGGGTCCCAAGTCAGGCCCAGCTCCCACCAAGCCACCCTGACCTTGCAGGCCCCTCCCAGCAGTGCTCCTGGGAGCTCTTGGGGCAGCCCCATTCCCCCAGGGGTGCCCAGCATCCCACTCACCACTGCCATGTTATTCTTGAGTTTCTCCAGGGCGATCTCACACTTTGGCAAGGTCTTCAGGGGACCTGCAGAGAGAGGGAACTTGGGCTGAGCTCCGTGCTGGAGGGCTGGGAGCCACGGCAGCTCTCAGGCTCGGGTCTGGGATCCCGGCTACTGCCACGGGGCCTTGGCCCTCAGGAGCCTCTGCAGGAGCTCCCATCAGCCGACCAGCTGTTCCCAGACCCAGAGTCTAGGCAGGCGGCCCTCATCCCCAGGAGCTGCCCGTTCCTAGTTGGCAAAGTGAAGCAATGGGTCAAGAGAAAGGACAGTGGCCAGGCCCTTGACCAGGCTGCGAAGGCCTCAGTTGCATCTAGGCCCATCCCGGTCCCGCTTAGTCCTACAACCCTAATGGAGGATCTACCCAAGAAGGCCTGGAGGGCCACCCAATAGTGACTGGCATTCCATCCATGCAAGAAAATAGACCCTTCTAGAGGGGGTTGGGGGACAGCCTGAGTTGAGGTTGAGAGGGAGGTACAGGCCAATGCTCGTGCACTTCTGAGCCACAGCAGCCCATGGCCGGTGGCCCTGAATTCCACCTGCTTCTTACCAGCACTGTCTTGTTTCATTCTCATGACAGCACATACAGGCTGCAAATGGGGTAAATGAGATGCAGTCACCTGCCTACACTCACCAGTAAGTCAGGGGCAGAGCTCCAGGTCAGGCTCAGGCCCATGACGGCCAGCTAATGGTCAGGCCACTGCAAGCTGGTCCCTTGGCTACTGGCTGGATGAGGCTTGGCTGTGATGGCCCAGCATGAGGGCCACAGCAGCAGCCAGTAGGGCAAAGGCTGGTCATTGGCCAAGATGAAGCCTGGGCTCGAAGCCCCAGCACACACCACAGTGAACCTTTGGAGGCCTCTGGCCAGGGCCCAAAGAGCTGTCTGGTGCCTTTGCTAAGCCCACATCACACCAAATGCCCATCCGCGGCTGGACCACCCATGCCCTTGGGGACCATCCTTGGGCTGCGGGCAAAGTTCACCACTTGGAGGGGTCTGTCACAATGTCCAGAAGGCTCTTCATCTTGCTCAGGTCCTTTTTTTCTGTCTGGGACAGCAGAGGGGACACTCAGAAGTCCTGCGGTGTCCCCAGGGCTCTGGCCCCCACCCCAACTGCAACCTACATTTGTTCTTGTCAGTCTTATCGACTGTGCAGTGCAGGGGCTCAGTGCCTTGGACAGCTGCTTCAGTTCATCCAGGTACTGCTGCTACTCGCCTGCTGGAGCCGACTGGGCTCATGACGGAGCTGGGGGTCACTGCAGGACACGGGCTGGTGAGGCCACAGCTCTAAACCTTCAGGTGGGGAGCTTGGGCTCTGAGGGTCCCAGAGCTCCCATGTCCCATATGAGCTGAGGCCTTGTAAAGGTGAGGGGGACCTCAGCACCTCAATCCGCCAGGCCACATAAAGCTAACATGGGGCTGTGGACCTCAGCCCTGACTTACCAGGTGTGTGGAAAGGTCTAGGGGAGGGGACACTGGAGTTCTGTGGGGTCTGTGCCGTCACTGGGTGCTGGGAGGGATGCAGTACGAGGCTGGGCAGGAAGTTACGGGGGATGGGGCAGGGCCGGGGCTGCAGCCGAGTGAGGAGCATGGCAGCTGGGGCCCAGGCAGGGCAGCCTTGAGGGCCAGGTGGGGAGGGCACCCAGGCCAGGCCTACCTGACGTTGGAGTTGGGCTGGGAGCTGGGCTTGCCAGGCTGCAGGGACAGCTCAGGGGAGTGGGCATCGGCTGCAGGATCTGCACCTTTGGCCTGGTGATGGCGAGGATAGCACAAGGAGGCTGCTCTGGCTGACCTAGATGCTGAGGGGCTGAGCCGGTGCACGGCCGCATGTGGGCCTCCACACCACCTGCCCACTGCACACACAGGCCTGTCCTCCCACAGCCTCACCACACACCTGTGTCTTCATCCAAATGCCACCTGGACACACACACAGGCGCACTCCCCTCGCTCGGCACACAGCACAAGGTGACTGAGGGGCTGGCAGGGGCCAGGCAGGGCAGCCCTTGCTCCCTGGCCAGAGGTCCACAAGGACACTGGCTTCAGGGTTGTGGCGTGGGAGTGTGAGGAAGAGGGCAGTCTGCGAGGCAACACCCTCGGCTGGCACTAGCCTGGCCTTCCCTGCCATGCCTGCCTATCCTGTGACACGCTCCTCTGTGGGTTGGTGATGACCCTGCTCCACTGACCAATGGGTCTTTCTGCATGTTTCCACGAGCCCCCCTAGCCCCCAGGCTGACTGCACCAAGGGCAAGCCCAGTGGCCGTGGCCATCTGTTGTGGTTAACGCATGCAGCTGCAAGGCTGTTCCCAAGCTGTGTCCTACCTGGACCTGCTTAACTGGAGCAAGGTGGCCCCGGGAGCCACACACACACCCGTGGTGGCACTTGCATCAGCCCACACCAGCGCCCCTGGGAGAAGTGAGCTACTCAGTGTCAGACACCTGGCCCTGAGCCTGGTTCAGCCACACAAGTGTGCATCTGAGTCCGTTGAGGCCCTGTCTGCGGAGTGAGGCTGCTTCTCTGCTCCTCAGGCCTTGCTGGGCATGACACAAACCACCCCAGTGTCTGCACCAGGGGTACCACTGTCTTCATCATGAACTCTGAGGGATGACACCATACCACCCAGACAAGAATGTGTGAAACAGCCACCCCTTCCTGGGGCGGAGCACAGATGGCAGCTCTGATGGGAGAACAGCTGCCTGCTAGCGCTGGGCATCTGTCCTCTCTCAGTCCTGACTCTCAGCAGAGAGAGCTACCTCACCCAGTGCTGGTGACAATGACATGAAGTCCTGCCCCCTTGCTACATGGGGGGCACCCTACAGGCCCTGCTAGCTTGAGACGTCCCTGAGAGCCCATGGTGCTATTTCCCATGCCTTAGGTCAACCCCTGCATGCCGAGCATCCCCACAGCCTGTTTCCTAGGAGACTGGCCTACCCTCTCCTGGCTCCCAGACTGTCCATTGATGTAGATCAACTCAGCACTTCTCCTGGGCACTCTGCACATGAAAGCCTGTCTGGGGCCATGGCTCACACCACTTCCAAGCACCGCCACAGTGCTGTGGGTACTGGAATAGAATTGCTGCTTTCTCAGCTCCACAAATTGGGCACCAGGCCCACAGCCCACAAGCAAACAGAACACTGCCCTCCTCACCACCCTACCAGGCAGTGGAGGGCGGGGTGGCACTGCCATTTCTCTCAGCACCACCCAGACCAAGCTCCTGGAGTGAAATGCTGTTTCTATCCTGGCTGTTATATGGGGGTGCCTGCTGGTGCTGCACGGATGCTGGGTTTAGGCTGCTCCTGAGCCATGGGAGACCGGGGGTGGGGGGCTCAGGCACAGGGCGTGACCACGGCAGGGCACTTCCAGCACCGCTGGGTCAGAGGCCCCAGTCCAAATCCAGTGGCCCTCGGGACATCAGCCGAGGGAATAAACTGTTAACATCACTTTGTGGTCAGGACACCCCTGCCTGGGAGAAGAGGGGCGGAGTGCAGGAGCCCCATCCTTGGCCCCAGGCCTCATCACTCAGTTGAGTGGAGCAAAATGGCTCTCGCTGAGGTCAGCAAGGTCAGAAGAATCCTGCTGAGAGGCCGAGGTGCAAGGATTTCACGTGAACCCTGGATCTAGACTTCGTGGCTCCCTGGGGGCACTCTCTGTAAAAGGCTAAATGCACAAACTATGACCTGCTGCAGTGAGAAGCAGTGAGCCTCTGCACATAAAGAGTTTAGCTTGAGGTCTGGTGCGTATCACACACTGAAAAAGTTGGGGGGGAACTTTTTGTGTTTATAAAAATCAGTTCTACATGCTGCTGCTAGTCATTCCCCCATATACAACAATCCAACCTGACTCTGTGAAGCCAGTGGATACTGAGCCAGAGGCTATGGGAAAGGAGGAGAAGCGGTTCCAGCAGACAGAGCTCAGGGAACCCAAAGGGGCATGATCAAGGAGACACCAGCACCCCGGGGAACTGCACCCTGGCCTCCACCCACGCTGGCCTTTTTTCCATCACGGCCACACAACCTACTTCCTCTCCTCCTACTTCTGATCCTCTGGAGAGCTCTTTCACCAAAGCCTTTCTACCAGCGGATTACAGGCGCTTCTCGCCCTGCAATCCAGCAACTACCAAAAGGGAGGTCCCTGACAAAGAATGCAAGTTCCAGTCAGTAACTATGTAAAAGGCACCTCTGGGGTGACCCAGGGGGTTAGTATGCAGGGAGGGCAACAGCTGAACATGCCCCAAGCAGGGACCCAGGCCACTCACTGCTGGTGCTGCAGTGTGTGGTGTGTGGCACCAGGCTTGGGGCCACGTGGACCGAAGGCCATCCTGGTTCAGCCTCCACTTCTTCCTCTGTAGGACAGAGCTGCAGGGGCACCACTGCACAAGCCAGGGTGGTGGCAGTGCCCACACCCAGGTGTTCACGGATGGGCAGGGACCACTGTCTGCCAGGATTATAGAGGCATTTTCCCTACAGCAGAAACTGAATTGTCAAGTTCTTTTAGCAAACTCAAAGTTTTCACAACAAACCCATTAAAATGGAAAGCCTGTATGACTGGAGAACTTCAGCATCATTTTATTCTCAGAATCTCAGAACAGTGCCTGGCACACAGAATGCATGTGGTAACTATTTGTTAACAAATGACTACGCCATGGAGTAATTCCAAGTTTCATATGATAAAGGGAAGCCAGAAATTCATATCCTTGAAAAGCACAATGTACACAGAAGTCTACCTCTACCTAGAAAGAAGAGGTGTGTAATAAATTACACACTCTACGCAGCACTCTACAACAGCATGGCCCAATGCCACTCCTGGAGTCTGTGCTGGCCACTGCCCCAGCCACTAGTTTCCCTGTGGGCAAATGAGGGCTTAAAATGTATTTGGTGTGACTGAGGAACTGCATTTTTCGTTGTTTTCTTTTTCTTTTTTTTGAGACTGAGTCTTGGTCTGTCACCCAGGCTAGAGTGCAGTGACACAATCTCAGCTTACTGCAACCTCTGCCTCCTGGGTTTAAGCGATTCTCCTGCCTCAGCCTCCTGAGTAGCTGAGATTACAGGTGTGCGCTATCATGCTTGGCTAATTTTGTGTTTTTAGTAGAGATGGGGTTTCACCATGTTGGTCTGGCTGGTCTTGAACTCCTGAACTTGAGATCCACCCACCCGGCCTCCCAAAGTGTTGGGATTACATGAGTGAGCCACCACACCTATCTGTTTTATTTATTTAATTTTAGTTGATTTTTAGGGGTTTTTTTTCAATTTCTTTTTACATATATAGTTTAATTAGAGACAGTGGGTTGCTATGTGGACCAGGCTGGTCATGAACTCCTGGCCTCAAGAGGTCCTCCCATCTTAGCCTCCTGAAGTGTTGGGATTACGAGTGTGAGCCACTGTGCCTGATCTAATTTTAGTTAATTTAAATGTAAATAGCCACACATGGTTAGTGCTACACTGTTAGCCAGCATAACTCTAGAAAGCAAAACTTTTTTTTAATTTTTTTTTTTTTTTGAGATGGAAATTTCCTTCTTGTTGCCCAGGCTGTAGTGCAATGGCATAGTCTCAGCTCACTGCAACCTCCACCTGCCGGGTTTAAGTGATTATTTTGCCTCAGGCTCCCAAGTAGCTGGGGATTACAGGCACCTGCCACCATGGTCAGCTAACTTTATTTTTTATTTTTTTTTATTTTTAGTAGAGATGGGGTTTGGCCAGGCTCATCTCAAACTCCTGACCTCAGGTAACCTGCCCTCCTCAGCCTCCCAAAGTGCTGGGATTACGGGCGTGAGCCACTGTGCCTGGCCAGCTTCTGTTTTATTTATTTATTTTTTATCATGAAAATATCTGTAGCATAACTATTTTATTTTGTTTTATTATTTTTTCAAGACACAATCTTGCTCTGTCACCCAGGCTGGAGTGCAGTGGCTTGATCTCGACTCACTGCAACCTCCGCCTCTCAGGTTCAAGCAATTCTCCTGCCTCAGCCTCCCAAGTAGCTGGGATTATAGATGCACACCATGCTCAGCTAATTTTTGTATTTCTAGTAGATACAGGGTTTCACCATGTTGAACACCCTGACCTCAGGTGATCCTCCTGTCTCAGCCTCCCAAAGTGCTGGGATTACAGGTGCGAGCCACCATGCTCAGCCAAGCATAACTATAATACACTGAAAAGACCTAGATCCTTTCAAGAAACACAAGCTGGGCTTGGCTTCATTTAAAAACAACAACAACCACAACACAGGCAGAGCACGGTGGCTCACGCCTGTAATCCCAGCATTTTGGGAGGCTGAGGTGGGAGGATCACAAGTTCAGGAGATTGAGGTCATCCTGGCTAATATGATGAAACCCTGTTTCTACTAAAAATACAAAAAAAATCAGCTGGGCATGGTGGCAAGCGCCTGTAGTCCCTGTTACTCAGGAGGCTGAGGCAGAAGAATCACTTGAACCTGGAAGACAGAGGTTGCAGTGAGCTGACATTGCATCACTGCACTCCAGCCTGGGCAACAGAGCAGCTCTGTCTCAATTAAAAAAAAATTTCCCCCAAATACTTGCAAATTATATATCTAATTAGAGACTTACATCCAAATGCATAAAGAACTATTACAACCCAACAGTAAAAAGACTAACAACCCAATTTAAAAATGGACAAAGAGCTGCTGGTTAGCTCAGTTGGTTAGAGTGTGGTGCTAATAAAAATGGACAAAGGATCTGAATAGACTTTACTTGTAAGAAGATATACAAATGGCCAAAAAGCACATGAAAAGATGCTCAACGTCATTCATTAGTCACTAGGCAAATGCAAATTGAAACAATGAGACACCTCTTCATACCCTCTACAATGGCTACAAACAGTAACAAGTACTGGAGAGGATGAGGAGAAAATTGGAACCTCATTTAAGCTCCTGGTAAGAATTTAAAATAGTGCAGTTGCTTTGGGAAACATCTGGCAATTCCTCAAAAGGTTAAATACAGGTCCCATGTGACCCAGTAACACTACCCCTAGGTAAATACTCAAGAGAAATAAAAACACAGTCCACACAAAAACTTACACATCAACTATTGTTCTGCTTATTCATAATAACCAAAAAGTAGAATAATGCAAATGTCCACCAACTAACGAATGCTAGAAAAACATGTGACATGGCCATCCAGAAAGAGAGTATTTGACTATCAAAAGGAATACAGTACATACCAAACAGGGTTCACGGATCTGGAAACTTGAAAGCATTATGCTAAGTGAAATAAGCCAGTTGCAAAATAAAAACATGTATTATACAGTTGTATTTATATGGAAAATTCAGAACAGGCAAATCCATGGCAGTGAAAAATGTAAGCGTTGGCTGAGGGTTGAAGGAAAGGGGAGTGTGTGTGACTGCTAACACGTATAAAGTTTCTTTAAAAAATGCACACCGGGCCAGTGAGGTGCTTCACGCCTATAATCCCAGCACTTTGGGAGGCCAAGGCGGGCAGATCACTTGAGGTCAGGAGTTTGAGGCCAGCCTGGCCAATATAGTGAAACCTTGTCTCTACTAAAAATACAAAAATTAGCTGAGCGTAGTGACATGCACCTGTAATCCCAGCTACCCAGGAGGCTGAGGCAGGAGAATCTCTGGAAGCCCAGAGGCAGAGACTGCAGTGAGCCGAGATGGCGCCACTGCACTCCAGCCTGGGCGATAGAGCAAGACTCTGAAAAAAAAATGCAGACTGGGCACGGTGGCTCACACTTGTAATCCCAGCACTTTGGGAGGCCAAGGCAGAAAGATAGCTTGAGATCAGGAGTTCAAGACCAGCCTGGGTAATACAGTGGGACCCTGTGTTAGAATTTTTTTCTCTTTATTTACTTGTGTGTGTGTGTGTGTGTGTGTGTGTGTGTGTGTGTGTGTGTGTGTGTATGTGTCTATGTATGTGTTTTAGATAGGGTCTCGGCTCTGTCACCCAGGCTGGAGTGCATGGACTGCAGTGGTGCCATCTCAGCTCACTGCAGCCTTGACCTCCAGGCTTAAGTGATCCTCCCACTTCAGCCTCCCAAATAGCTGAGACTATGGATGTGTATGCCAAGAATCCCAGCTAATTTTTAAATTTTTTTGTAGAGACGAGGTCTCACTATGTTGCCTGGACTGGAATTAAACCTGGTCTCAGCAATCCTCCTGCTGTGGCATCCCAAAGTTCTGGACTCCCAAAGTGCTGGTATGAACCACCACACCCAGCCTCCTTTGTTTTTTGATTGAGGTTTAACACTCCATCAAGTGCACATATTTAAAGTGTACAACTTGATAAATCTAACAAGCCTGCTTCTCTTAACCACCCTGCCACTCTCTGCCAAATGAGAAGAACATCAGTTTACAACCATCAAAATATCCGCTTAGAGGTTATTATTATTTTTAGATCCAAACAGTGAGATAAGAAAATGTGGGTACACAGTTGGCTTTGGTCCTTTGAGGGTGGAGCCACAAACACCTCTCCAGTTACATTATCCTCAATCCATGAGGCCCCTACTGTGGATGGGGTAAGAGACATTTATGCTACCAGCTTTCAGGGAAGATGACAATGCTTTGCAGAAGAATCATTTTGCAGAGAGCACTATGAAAATCATTAGCTGTTTACCTGATGGAAAGACAGACTTCCTTCTGAATTTCAGGGCAAATTTGATCTTTCGGTGCCATTGACAACTGCCAAAGAAGTAATCCTGATCATTGAATGATGTCTCCATTCCTTTTAATTTGTGGGCTGAAGATAAATTTAAATACCCCCTATTTAGAAATATAAAAATGCTAATTCTCCTGGGGATAAAATTACCCCTCCAAAGAAAGTATATGGTAGATATCCTATGAACAAATAACCAGGTGAGTTTTCTTTAACCACAATCTCTTCTATTGTGTCATGGTATAATTATAGTAAATATTTTGCACATATTAATATCAATGAGCTATGTATAGCAATACTCCATTAATTGCAGTGCAATGAATATGATAATTTCAATTGCAGGATTAGAAGGTGGTAAGAAGCAAAACAGGAAAATCATTAAATTTTTCTTCTGGTAAAAATGAACTGGCTGAAGCCAAGGTTTGTGTTTCCGTTTCTCTATCATCTCATTTAGCTCAAAGCAGTATATTTACCTGAAAGACAACAAGAATGCAGCATATAATACAGGTATCTCCATTAAGCATGGTCTTCTCCAGAACGTCACGGAAGTGCTAAGATGGTGTGCTTCAACGGGCTGCTGCTTACCCAAGATACTTGTGATTGGAAGATTGAGGTTGGTAGCAGGAAGACTTAAGTTGGTGTATGCACATTGTACCAGTGTGATGCAGTAACTGGTTTATAACCTCATTTTGGTTGTAGTCTCTTCCAGAAGATGAAAAAGAAACTGAGGAAAGACGTCTCTACATGTGGTCCCCAAAGTACAGACCTCTGATGTACAAAAGGTGTATGCAGACTAGGAAACAGTATCTTGGCTACAATCTCTCACTGCTGCTGGAAAACCTTTCTCCTGTCACAGGTGCTGGGGTGAAAACACTCGGGGAGTTCATTTGTTTGGCACATAAAAGTAGTTACACTTACTGGGCCCTTTCTATATGCTGAAGAATGGGCTGAATGCTATACATGGTTCTCAACTTAGACTATTTTAGCTCTCTTTTGTGGAGCAATAAATCAGGAGTCAGAGAGGTTAAGGAACTTTCCCTAGGTCACACAGCTAAGAAGTGGTAGAACTGCGATTTGGATTCAGGCCATCTCAGTCCACAGCCCCTGCGGGTAACCATTTTAGCAAAACCTCTCCATGGCCTATGGGTGATCTATGTTAGTACCCCATCTATAAATACCTCCTCATCTTTTGACATGTTAAGCTGAAAATGCCCAGTAGATAACCAAGTGTGAGACACGGGTCACCACCTGCAGAAGTCTGATCTGCAGACTGTGACTCAAAAATGGGTGAAACACTCACACCATTACAATGTTTCAAGTGGGCTAGGGATGGCTGTTGGCTGATTTCAGGGGGCAAAATACAACCAATCAACCAAGACCCTCTGTCCATTCACACTTCATTCTCAAGATTTTACAACAGAGGTTCTGAGTTAACACATTTGTGGGTGATTAACATGGTTAAGAGAATGGTTTTATGACTGGTAGAGCTTTAGGTTGTTGAGTGGGGGCAGAGTAAATACTATTAACAGGTAATTCCTGCAGCACAAAATTAGCATGAGTAAACAGAGTGGAGAGAAATGGGTGTGGGGTAAGGCCTTTGATGGCCTCTATCTCTTTCCTGTGCTAATGTTAATGAAGCAGCTGCCTTCAGCCTACCTCAATAAAACATTTCAGCTCTCCAAAAGGTTTGAGACTATAATCTATAACTTTCCTTAAATATTTTCTGTAATATTTTGTCAACTACCCCAAGTGAATAGCAACACAAGTGGAAGTGAATCCATAGTCTAGAGTTCAGATAAGAGGTTTGGGAGCCAGTAATATAAAGCTTTCTTTTCTACTTTTTGTTTTATCAAAAAAACAAACAGCTTTATCAAGATACAATTTACATTTCATGAAACTCATGCACTCTAAATGCACAACTCAGTAATTTTTAGTAAATTTGTGTAAATTCCAAAATCAAGAATCAAACCAGAGAAAATATACTGATCCTAGATATTAATTACTGTGGTGATTAACATTTGTCTACAAATTATCTGACACTCTTCCTCCAGGAGGTGGACCTTACTTCTTCTTCTCTTCAGAGTGATGGAGACTAACAGAATATGGAAAGTGAAAAGTAATCACTTCATAGTGTTGAAACCTGGCAGATACCATTTTTTTTTTTTGGAAGTGTAGTTTTTTTTTTTAATTTTATTGTATTTTAGGTTTTGGGGTACATGTGAAGAACATGCAAGATTGTTGCATAGGTACACATGTGACAGTGTGATTTGCTGCTTTCCTCCCCTTCACCTATATCTGGCATTTCTTCCCATGCTATCTCTCCCCACCTCCCCACCTCCCACTGTCCCTCCCCTATTTCCCCCCCAACAGGCCCCTGTGTGTAGTGCTCCCCTCCCTATGTCCATGTGTTCTTATTGTTCATCACCCGCCTATGAGTGAGAACATGCGGTGTTTGATTTTGTGTTCTTGTGTCAGTTTGCTGAGAATGATGGTTTCCAGGTTCATCCATGTCGCTACGAAGGACACGAATTCATCGTTTTTGATGGCTGCATAATATTCCATGGTGTATATGAGGGCACAGTTTTATTGGAGTGTTCATGGAGCTGTCTTTCTGCTTCCTTCCTTCACCTTCCCTTCTCTCCTGGAAATTTCACTTGCCATTCATTCTTCTTCAAAGTTGCCAGCTTCCTTCTGCCTCTTAGGTTTTTCTCTCTCAAGTGTGTTTGCAGAGCATACCCCAATCACCCTAGTCCATTCCTGCCTAAGTAAAAATAAGCCTACAGACCTTTATTTACTTTTTGATATTAACTGAATGTCTATGAAACATTAAATAGTCAGTTCTCTCACTGCATCTTTCTTCTCCCATGTTGGAGCTGAGTTGTTTCTGCTCCATGTATTTTCTCACCTCCTTGGGGTGCCGTCACTTTCTCCCTTGCATTGCTGGTCTGCACTTCCTTTCTCATTCATTACAGATTCTCATGGTCTAGCTCTTGAAATTTTTATTTTTTAAATCACATATTTAATCATCATTCATATTTTCCCCCATCTGCTATGGACTGAATGTTGAACCCCACTCCCAAATTCATATGTTGAAGCCCTAATCCCCAGGGTGATGGTATTCAGAGACGTAGTCTTTGGGAGGTATTTAGGGTTAGATAAGGTCATAAGGTTGGGGAACTCATGATGGGGTTAATGCCCTTATAGAAAGAAAGACCAGAAAACTTGCTTTCCTTCACTCTCAGCCAT
Source organism: Cacajao melanocephalus (assembly GCA_963573385.1). NCBI lineage: Eukaryota > Metazoa > Chordata > Mammalia > Primates > Pitheciidae > Cacajao > Cacajao melanocephalus. Next base: position 88,264 of record CAUYLG010026964.1, read on the forward strand.
CTGAGGATACAGAAAAAAGGTGGCTGTCTGTAGCCTAAGGAGAGTGCCTTCCCTCAGAAGTAATCATGCCAGCAGGCTGATCTCAGACTTCCAGCCTTCGGAAGTATGAGAAATAAATACTTGTTGTTTAATCCACCAAGGCTATGATATTTTCTTATGGCAGCGGGGCTGACTGAGACATCATCTATCTGGAAAATGCTCTTCCAGTCTGTCAGTTCGAGTGCCTACTTTTCCCTTGTCCACACTTGATCAAGCTGCTGAGCAAATCTCACATTGCCAAATGACTGGTGATACAATCTATTTCTACTCATCTTCAACACTATCTAGCAGCCCTTGTAATTAGAATGGGAGAACTTAGTGGCTATTTTGATCCTTTTCTACTCTTTTCAAACTTGTCTCAGTTCCCTGGTCCATTTTCAGAGCAGAGAACGGCTTCCTCTACGTTATCAGAGGAACTGTAAATAAACATATGTGTGGAGGGTCTGGACTGTTATCTTTAACTCGGTCACATTCTGACTGCAATGTTGGACAAACTGTTTTCTCTGAGGTATTTTTTTTTTTCATCAGCAAACTGGGGAGGTATCAGTGTCAATGTCACAGGAAATTCTGAGTATCAGATAAACTCTAATCACACTGATTGGGACATAAAATATAATCAATAATTACTGATTGCTATGTTTGTTGACATTAAAAAACTGAAACCCTTTTAGGGGAATTCTCTCAAATTCTTGCCACCACACCTTTAAATCTGTCTATATTTATGGTTTTTTTTTTAACTTTCTCCTTCCATTATAGTGCAGTAAAAGTCCTTCCTCAACTTAAACACTCATTCTGCAGCAGTGCTATGCCTTTATGAGGTACCTGCTATTAGTTTTACCCACTACCTCCTCTCTTCTTTATCTTCTTCCTCAACTGGAGCCTTCCCCTTAACCTTTAGACCTGCACAGAGTGGCCGATATTTTAATGTAGAGCTATTTATTTCCAACGCCGATTGCTCTATCTTGTTCTTTTTCTTAGAACCACCAATCCTCCTTCATCTGGCTGATGGCTCATCACCAAAGATTCTGTTTAGATGTCGCTTTCTCTAGGAATATTTCTGTAATTTCTGCAATCCGGCCTAGGTCCCTTTCTACTATGGTTCCTTAGAAAACTGCTCCTTCCTGTTAAAGCATGTATCATGCTGGGATTGCCTTATTGCCTGGTGATGTCTCCAAAAATATGGCAAACTCTTTCAGAGTAAGGAACCCGTATTTATCTCATTTACTATCGTATCTTCAATACTGTGCACAGTGCTTGAGATATATCAGGCATTCAATAACCATTTATTAGCTGCATAAAGAGAAACAGGTGAAGCTTGTGAAACACAACGCAGGAAGCTGAAAATGTTGGGGATATTTAAAAATCATTATGCTATTTGCTAACTTACATATTATCTTGGAGCTCTGTTAGAATTTGTAAGAAATATAAAAGTTAGCAAAATAGAGACCTGGTGGTGGAAAGGCCTAATGCTAATCCTGTGTCAAATATAATTTGAGTAATTAAATGGTCAGTGCAATTTTATACTTGCTGAATTGCTTCTGCGTTTCTATCTGCAGTCAGATTTCATTTCTCCCAATGTAATAATGGTGAAAGGATTCGTGCAAAGACCTTTCTTCTTATTTCCAAATAATCCACAATAACATTTGTAAATTCCCCATATTCCAAATAGAACTAACGTTACTTATAAAGGGAATTTGGGCTGTTCTGAGCATGGTGCAGAATATATTGATGACGCTAAAAAGGTTGGACCATTGAAAGAGGCAATAAGCCAAACTCTCCCACTCCTTTTGTTTTGTCGTGGAAATGGGAAGAGCTTCTGACAGGGAGCATCCTGAAGATCACAGTGTACTACTTTAACTGATAAGATTTTATGAAAGCTGTGCTCTCTGAGTTAGATTATACTGCCTGACTCCTAGGGCACAGAGGATACCCTGTGACCAATAAAGTGTTTTAACATTTTTTCAGTAATGGCCTCTTGCTTCCTTTTTGAAATTACAGCAGTCACAAAGAGCTGTGATTACTATCGTAAGAAAAAGTGATGGGCTGATAGTGATATGTAGCCACAAACAAATAGCTGTCCCTGTTTTTATACGTAGGGCTAGACCTTAATTATTAAAACTTGCCGTCATATAAATCTTAGCAACCTCAAAGTTAAGGAACGTTTCTATTCCTGGGAAGAAGTATTGACATAGCCATTAGAGGGGGAAAAAGAGAAATGCTATAGCTTGGTCAGGAGCCATGAAAGGCTCTCTTGCTCAAGTGGGTCTGGGGTGCATGTGCAAATCATGCAGGATTGTTGCATAGGTACATACATGGCAATATGGTTTGCTGCCTCCATCCCCCTATTACTTATATCTGGCATTTCTCCCCATGTTATCTGTCCCCACCCTCCCCACCCCCTGCTGTCCCTCCCCTAGCCCCCACCC
>CAUYLG010026965.1:0-15257 GCA_963573385.1 Cacajao melanocephalus
CTTCCAATTGCTGTTCTCCTTGTGGGGATGGGACCAGCCGAGCCCCACTCAAAGGGCACCCAGTTGCGTATACTCCACACTGAGAAGCGCTGCGCTGCGCCGCACCAGGGTGCCGGCAAAACAGCTGCGCTGGCCAAAAGAGTCACGCTGGTGACCTGTGTTGCTCCTCCACCGGGAATCTCCCAGTTTGTGGGCCACAAAAATTCGTCTAAAATTGCGGCGTCCACTCGCTTTCTGTGCTTTCACTGGGAGCTACAATCCTGAGCTGTTGTTAATCGGCCGTCTTGGATCTCTCCGCCCGGTGATGAAGTTTTTTCTGTTTCTTAGTTTTCCTTTGGCGGACGCCCCTTCCCCGCAGAGCTGGACCTTCCTGGTTCAGCTGTGCTTACTGCGAAACTCTCAGTCCTCAGCGTTTCCAATTGCTATTCTCCTTGTGTGGATGGGACCAGCCGAGCCAGACTCAAAGAGCACCCCATCCCGTATACTCCGCACTGAGAAGCGCCGTGCCAGGGCACTGGCAAAATAGCCGCGCTGGCCAAAAAAGTCACACTGGCGACCCGTGTGACTCCTCTCCCAGGAATCTCCCAGTCTGTGGGCAACAAAAATTCGTCTGAAAGTGCGGCGTCCACTTGCTTTCTGCGCTTTCACTGGGAGCTACAATCCTGAGCTGTTGTTAATCGGCCATCTTGGATCTCTCACCTGAATATTGCTATTTTTAAAAATTACATCTTTGAGGAAATTTTTTAAGTATTAAGTTGGTTAGATGTCCTTTCTTTTTTTTTTTTTTTTTTTTTTTGACAGAGTCTCGCTCTGTTGCCCAGGCTGAAATGCAGTGAACATTACATCTTTGTGGAAATTTTTAAAGTATTAAGTTGGTTAGATGCCTTTTATTTATTTATTTTTTTGAGATGAAGTCTCACTCTGCTGCCCAGTCTGAAGTGCAGTGGTGCGATCTCGGCTCACTGCAACTTCCGCCTCCCAGGTTCAAGCAGTTCTCTGCCTCAGCCTCCCAAGTAGTTGAGATGACAGGCATCTGCCACCATGCCTGGCTAAGATGTCTTTATTTTAAAGAATAAATTAAGGCTCAGAGTTTAAGCAGAAGGCCCAAGTCACAGACTAAACTATAAGTTGCATCATCAGGTGCCTGGTTGAAGCTTTTCTATAACTTTGTGGAAATGATGTTATAGGAAAAATTCTAAGATCCCAAGAGATTATATTTAATATGACTTCATGAAGATGTTCAAAATGGAATAATGTAAAATATTATTTTCTATCACACTGAGAACTACCTGAGATTCATTCCACCCTTGTTTTGTAGATTCAAAATATGGTGATTGTACAGGGATCTTCGTCTTAATTTGGGTTCTTCCAGAAACAGATCCTGAGACAAAAATTTAAATGTAATTAGTCTAGATCGAAGGTATAGGAAATTCTAGTAGGGCTGTGGAAGAAGTGATTTCAAGGAGGCAGGCCACAGATAAAGGGTATGCTCTGAAGCCAGCTCCCACAAGGAAATGATTAGAATGTTTCCTGCAAGGAACTGCAAAAACAGAGCTCAAGAGTTCTCTTCACCCAACGAGTGTGAAAGCTGGGATTGTTAAACACCAACTCCCACCAAGTATTACTGGAAGCTGCTGGGAGAGAAGTGTTAATGTCTCAGCACTTCAGGCCTGTCCTGCTTATAGAAAGAGTGGCTTTCTACATTGCTAGGAAAATCCCTTACACACAGTCATGCAGATACTCACAGTTGAAAGTCCACAAAAGCAATCATAATTTTAAGATTCCAGGAATATCTGTTGGCACTGTCAGAATCTGCCTCATCTTAAAATTTCATTTTCTGTGAAAGCAACAAATCTAAAACGCAACTAAAAACATGCTACTCAAAGGAAGTGAGTCTATTGAGGATAAGCAATATATATTTTTTTCTGTAATGAATATATGGACTTCAATTTTACCTAAATGACAGATTTGAAGATTTACATACCTGAAAAATAATTGTAGAAATCCAGTCTAATACTTACACTTAATAGATAAAGAAATATAGATTGAAAAAAGTGAAGTGATTTGTGTAAGATCATCTATATAATCAGTGGGATTCATGGGTTTAAAGTTTTAGAAGACTAGAGCTAAAGAGGACATTCAAGGCCAATTTATGTCTGAAAAACAACTTTTGTGTTTAGACTCACATTTTAATAAATTAATCAATTCTTTTCTGTTTCCTACATTAAAACATTTTTCACTTTAAGGAAGGTTAATAGACCTGAAACAATAGTATGAAATACAAAGCCATATGATGAGGAGTATATGGTCTCATATTTATAGATTTATGTCTTCATAAATACAATAATGGATGCATTATGATGAAGAATCATCTTTGCGTTAGTAATAAAGAAACAGTTTATTCATTTCAGTGATTCTGACAGTCAGAATTCGTCTTTGGAACTAGCCAGTTTCTACAACAAATAAATAAATAAATAAACTCATTGCTTCAGAGTCACACCATGTTTTTCACTGAGAAATTGCATTAGCCAGGTTGAACATCTATTTTCCAGCGAATAAACAATAAATTACTTTTATTTGTGGCCAAAATTCCAATCTGTTTCAAAAGATTATTTTTCATCACTGACAATATTTAAATGAATATGCCTTTGAACAATAACCACATCATTATGTTAAACATACAGTGGCTGTAATAACTATTTTAGAGAAAATAACACACATTAAGATATGTACATCTCAGTACATTCACTTTTAAATGTGTCACTGTATAGTAATAGATTATAATAGACCATAATAGACAAGTTTAGGAAAGGAGCAGCTCAAGAAGAAATTCACAGAATATTCTTGGAAAGCGTCAACATCCATGGAATATTCAGGGAAGGCTTTATGGACAGGTGACTTTCAGGTTGGGCCCTACAAGAATAATAGATTTTGATTAATCCATGAGTTTACATATATTTTGGTATACTACTGATATGGTTTGACTGTGTCCCCACCCAAATTTCATTTCTAACTATAGTTCCCATAATCCACTAGTATCATGGGAGGGACCTGGTGGGTGGTAATTGAATCATGGTGGCGGTTACCTTCTTGCTCTTCTCATGATAGTGAGTTCTCACAAGATTTCATGGTTTTATAAGGAGCTTTTCTCTCCCTTCGCTCTGCACTTCTCTCTTGCCTTTTGCCATGTAAGATAATGCCTTGCTCCTGTTACCTTCTGCCATGACTGTGATGCCTCCATAGCCATGTGGATCTGAGTCCATTAAAACTCTTTTTCATTATAAATTTCCCAGTCTCAGGTATATTCTAATGGCAGCATGAGAACAAACTAATACAGTAAATTGGTACCAGGTAGTGGTGCACTGCTGTAAAGATACCCAAAAATGTGGAAGCAACTTTAGAATTGGGTAACAGCTGGAGGATGGACCTATTTGGAGGGCTCAGAAGACAGAAAGTTGTGGGAAAGTTTGGAACTTCCTAGAGACTTGTTGAATGGCTTTGACCAAAATGCTGATAGTGATATAAAGTCTGGGCTGAGGTGGTATCAGATGGAGATGAGGAATGTTTTGGGAACTGGAATAAAGATGACTCTTGCTATGTTTTAGCAAAGAGACTGGCAGCATTTTGGCCCTACCCTAGAGATCTGTGGAACTTTGAACTTGAGAGAGATGATTTAGGATATCTGGCAGAAATTTCTAAGCAGCAAAGCATTCAAGAGGTAACTTGGATGCTCTTAAAACCATTTACTTTTATTCATCACTGATAATATTTAAAAGAATATGCCTTTGAACAATAACCACATCATTATGTTAAACATACAGCTGCTGAAGTAACTATTTTAGAGAAGATATGGTTTGGAATTGGAACTTATGTTTAAAAGGGAAGCAAAACACAAAAGTTTGGAAAATTTGCAGCCAGATAATGTAATAGAAAATGAAAGCTCATTTTCTGGGGAGAAATTCAAGCCAGCATCAGAAATTTTCATAACAAATGAGAAGCCAAATGCTAACTACCAAGACAATGGGAAAAATGTCTCCAGAGCATGTCAAAGACCTTCATGGCAGCCTTTCCCATCACAGCCCTAGGAGTTAAAAATGGTTTCCTGGGTGGGGTTCAGAGCCCCCCTGCTGTGGGCAGCCTCAGCATCCCAGCAGCTCTAGCCATGGCTAAAAGGGGCCAACATACAACTCGGACCATGGCTTCAGAGAGTACAAGCCCCAAGTCTTAGCTACTTCCACATGGTATTGAACCTGCAGGTACACAGCAGTCAAGAATTGAGATTTGGGAATATCCACCTAGATTTCAGAGGATAGATGAAAATGCCTAGATGTAAAGGCAAAAGTTTGCTGCAGGGGCAGAGCTCTCATGGAGAACCTCTGCTAGAGCAGTGTGGAAGGGAAATGTGGAGTTGGAGCCTCCAAACAGAATCCCTACTGGAACACTGCCTAGTGGAGCTGTGAGAAGATGGCCACCATGCTCCAGACCCTAGAATGGTAGATCCACTAACAACGTACATCAGGGAAAACCATAGACACTGGACACCAGCCTATGAAAACAGTAGAGGTGAAGCTATATCCCACAAAGTCATGGGGGCAGAGCTGCCCAAGGCCTTGGGAGACCACCTCTTGCATTAGCACAACCTGGATGTGAGGCAGGGAGTCAAAGGAGATCATTTGGAACTGTAAGATTTGATGATTACCCTATTGGATTTCAGACTTGCAAGGGGCCTGTGGCCTCTTTGTTTTGGCCAGTTTCTCCTATTTGGAATAGGTACATTTACCCAATGCTTGTACCCCCATTGTAACTGGGAAGTAACTAACTTGTGTTTGATTTTACAGGCTTATAGGTGGGAGGGACTTGCCTCATCTCCAACGAAACTTTGTATTTGCACTTTTGAGTTAATGCTAGAATAAGTTGAGACTTTGGGGGGCTGTTGGGAAGGCATGATTGTGTTTTGAAATGTGGGACATGAGATTTGAGAGGGGCCGGGGTGGAGTGAAACAGTTTGGCTATGTCCTCACCCAAATGTCATCTTGAACTGTAGTTCCCATAATCCCACATGTTGTGGGAGGGAACTGGTGGGTGGTTATCGATTCATGAGAGTGGTAACCGTCATGCTATTCTCACGATGGTGAGTGTGTTCTCACAGGATCTGATGGTTTTATAAGGGGCTCCCCCATCTTGGATTTGCACTTCTCTCTTGCCACCAGGTAAGATGTGCCTTTGCTCCTTCTTCACTTTCCTCCATGATTGTGAGGCCTCCCCAGCCCGCCCATGTGGAACTGTGATGAGTTCTTTAAACCTCTTTTTCTTTATAAATTACCTAGTCTTGGTTAAGTCCTTATAGCAGCATGAGAAAAGACTAATACAACTAGTGAAATATTGTATGTTTGTCTAAGGTTGTTTTGCTCTTGGTATTATTATATAAGATTTGAGATTTGTAGTAAACCCTGCACATAGAAGAGCTCTAAAAAAAGAAGAAAAGAATAAAACTAGTCTGAATACATCGAGGGTATTGCAGCCTAGAGAATAATGGAAATCAAAGTATATAAATCTAGTGAAACCAAGATAACAGAAGATTTTGACAACTACTCAGAAGTAATCAGGCATAAGCAATAAAGTGCCATTGAACACATTAGAGAATATTGTGCAGAAAGCCTCAGCCAAACAATAGGAAATGCTCTATGAACTAATTTGGAGAGAATAGTCACCTCCCCAAGACTGTTGGGGTTACAAGACTGTTGCAGGAGTACAGATTATTAAGTACCATGATCAAGGTTGCAGCAATAAAGATGAGAGGAGAAAAAAATACGAAAAACCATATATTTTCAAGGAGAAATGATTGCAATTTCCTCATTGGCTGTATATAGATAGACATCAGAGAAGAGGTAAAAGGAACCTCAAGATTTCACACCATAATCAGAAGAGGCCACTTCCCTGATGGACAACAGTATGAAGTAATGAATGACGGGTGAGAGACAACATCTTTTTAATATAATTTAGAAATATCAGTGAAAGAATTTAAGGAATAGGTATTTAATACCATTCTGTTCAATGTTCCAAAAAGATATAGATGAAAAACTTCAAATAGGTGAGAGTAAGGTCCAGGACTCAAAGTATAGATAGAAGTATTAAATTTTACTTCTAAGAATGGGAATAAAAATAAAGGCATTCTACAAGCTTGCTGAATTTTGTATGCATGCTCACTTGAGACATTCTTCCCTTGCCAGTTGAATGCTCCTAGATCATATACCTGTTAAACTCCACCATTTTGCCTTTTGGTGCACATGCTTGAGCCCACTCCCCCAGATCCTGAGATTTTACCAGGAAGCTGCTGATTACCAGTTTCAGGTTATTTTTTATTGGGAGACTGCCTTTCCCTGGGATCTGGCTGGGACCAGTTATTATCAGTGAAGCAGCTACGTTGTCTAAGGAATATACTTTGGGGTTTGTTGTCGTGCCAGGAAACTTTAGGACATGGACAGATAGGAGGAGTTTAGGAGTGGAACTTTAATAGGCAGAAGAGAAGAGAAGAGAAAGAGAAAGAGAAACAGCTTTATAGAGAAAGGGGTCTCCAAGTGGACAGGACTGGCTGGCAGCAGATGTGCCAAATTTTATATTCCGGTTTGCAGAGGCAGTGTCTGATTTATGTAGAGCTCACAGATTGGTTCAATCAGGTATGACATTTACATAGCACCCGGGGAAGGCTGGTGTCCTCACTCTAATCTTATTATGCAAATAGACTTTCCAGTTGATCAGCACCATCCTGTCTGCTTCTTAACTCTACAAATGGCTGGCAGAGAAGGGAAGGTAGAGCCGCCGTCTTGAACATGTCTAGTCCCTAGTCCCTAGTTCCTACTGGCATTCACCCGTGCAAGCTCCCAGCTTGCTTGTCTGTGTCTGCAACTTGACTTTACAGGATGCTCTTTGTTAGAAAGTGATTTGGGGCTGCTTTTCAGTAAAGAGAAAAGCCTTATGGAAGACTCCTATACCCTTACTATCTGCCTAAGTGATTTCTTCTTAACTCCTGTGTCATCAGGACCACCTGACCAACACCCCTTGACCACCTGACATTCCTGGTAGGGGAGGGGAGCCCAGCCCTCTGCTGCCCTGCTCATGCCTGACTAGCTACATACTGTATATAATCAGGCACTTCAGACCTGCCTTCCCATCATGGTGAGAACTTGTTTTTTGGGTTTCTCTGGGGTCCCTTGGCCAAGGGGCAGGGGGTTCTGTTCGGTCAGTCGCGGGGCTTAGGATTTTGTTTTCAGTTTACATTCCCAACCCAGAAACCTTTTCCACAAAGGTAGAAAGAAACAGCTGTGCTATATAATCATTAAACCAGAAAGTGATGTGCGTCACAGGGAATTCTTCAACAATCCTGCATGTTCTTCACATGTACCCCAAAACCTAAAACACAATAAAATATATTTTTAAAAAAAGACTTCAAAGTCAGCAAGAAATCCCATCCTTTTCTACGGCCAGCAGATGCAACCCATTATGTGCGTTTTCTCAGGATAAAAAAATTAGTGGTCCTCAAGAAGACTTGACAGCACAATTTGTCACACGTAGTTCATCCTAAATTTACCTGCTAATTGGGCTGTAAGCTAATTGGCTTTATCCAAAGGCTAAGTAAGCTTTTCATTGTTTTTGTCACAGAAGGTGGTTTTGGTGCCCAAAATTTAGGCTCCTGTGCTCCCACGCAAACTAGAAGATAGGGGCACTGTCTTTCTTGATGACTGCATTTTAAAGAACTGGTTCCGAGGCCCTTGATAAGTCATTCCTGAGTTTTAAAGCTTCCTAGGTCTTAGAGACTTAGCTTTAGCTTTTAAAAAGATTTAAATACATTTCAAAGAGACAGAGAAATAACTCAGAATCACAAGTTTTCCAAAGTAAATGCTTTGAGAAAAGAGAGACAGGGTAAGATGAGGGTAGTTGCAAGGGAGTCTCTTTTCTTCAACAGGGAGAATTAAGTGACCTGTTTTTCATTTGCATTTGCCCTTCCACTACTATACTGTCAATACCAGAAATGTGGAAATTATATAGGAGTATGCTACCTCTTTTCCTTCCTGTTAAAAGGATCTTACTAATGAAGATGTTGAAGATGATGACAATGCAATGCTTGCACAATACTATTACTTTGCATTCTGGAGTGTTATTCAGGTATCAAAGTGCTAGTTTGTATAAAAACGTATTGGCTCCTCACAACAACCTCATGAAATAGATACGAGTACCTTCCCTTTGATATTATTTGTACCCGTTATTTTGCAAAAATGGAGAAGTAAACACATGCCCAAGAGGTGGAGCCAGGAGTTCGACTCTAGGAGATCATTTTCTTAGTTCCAATGAGCTGCTTCCGCATTTGTCAGCTTCTCTGGTGGCTACCGAGAGCTGTTGTGTCACTTGGCTCACAGAACCAGATCCTAGTATAGGTTTTTTTTCCTCAACAGCCTGTATATGGGGAGTGTATAAAACCAGATTTAGATCCATTTTCATGTCTCCTTGCCTACCCTTTCTGTCTTCTCTGGTTTTCCTGGTCTCAGGAAACACAGTATACTAACTTCACATTACGACTTTACTTACACAAAATTGGCTTCCAGATTTCACACCTCTGCTATGAGTTGTTGTTTTCAAGTGTCCCATTCATCTTCTTTGATTCTCCCAATCCAAACTTCCCACCCATTATAACTATTCTCTTCTGCCAGCTGCTACAGTCCTCATGCAAACTCTCCTGTTAACCTGCACAGTGGGGAGCTATGCTGGAAGAAAAGAGCAACTAAATCAACAAATAGGGTCACTTTTTAAGGAGCAGCTTACATTCCTTCCTTCCCTTTCATACATATACATTATTTGTCTTCCTCTTCTTCTAAGGAGAAGAGGGCTTAAGGAAAATACTAATTTTTTTCCTCTAGATAATTCTTTTGGTAATTAAAATAAAGTTCTGGTATTTCAAACATAGTGGGAATACTTTTGCTTTCCTAACATGAACAGACCTTAATGACTCTTCAAACATTTCAGCTCTACCATATGTACAGTATAAAGGTAAGAGATAACTGTGGAATTGTATGTGTGAAGAAATAAAATCTCAATCGCATATACATAGAGATCTGTGAAATCTAGCCATCTGTTTCATGCTACTCAAGAGATTCTAGAGTTTTTTACATTCCTCAGATTTTGATTTATGCTTATTGAATCATGAATTATACCTGTGCAAATTATCCCAGGTTTTTCCCAATGCTTATATCAGTAAACGTATAGTCACAGAAGGGAACTAGAGATTTATGCATGCCTTATGGTCTACTATTAAGATATATATGATATCTTAATCTTCGATACTTTGCTCCTCCAGTGGATAGTTTTAAAAATTCTTGGCCGGGCGCAGTGGCTCATGCCTATAATCCCAGCACTTTGGGAGGCTGAGGCGGGTAGATCATGAGGTCAAGAGATCGAGACCATCCTGGTCAACATGGTGAAACCCCGTCTCCACTAAAAATGCAAAAATTAGCTGGGCGTGGTGGCATGCGCCTGTAGTCCCAGCTACTCAGGAGGCTGAGGCAGGAGAATTGCTTGAACCCAGGAGGCGCAGGTTGCGGTGAGCCGAGATCGCGCCATTGCACTCCAGCCTGGGTAACAAGGGCGAAACTCCATCTCAAAAAAAAAAAAATTCTCGCATATTGGTAGCATGATTTACAATAATTTTGGTTATAAGAAATAAGTATTTAAAGGACAACACAGACATTACTAAATGTATAATGAGGTCGGGGGTAACTAAGGCCCCAAAGGTAGTATGATATGGCTACAGCAGTTCAGAGTGCCCAAAGCTAGCAAATTGCCTTTCTTCTCTGCTTTGTAATTTATCTCACTCTGTAAGAGCTGTCAAGAAATAAGGTGAAGATGCGTGGGTAAGAGAAAGTAAGTGAATCCCAGTGTTGCTAACTATAGTAACAGAAAATACATTTTAGAAGCCCAGCCACTCCTCACTTCAAACCACCTTCCACACAGTTACCAAATTATCTTCTGAAAACCGCTATGGTTCTGTTGCATTCCAGAATCCCTGTGTGGATTTCTATAGCCTGTACAAGGAGGTCCTAAGCAAGCATGAATGGCAAGCCTTCCAAAGCTCTTCCTTTCTCCTTCTTCTGGCACTTAAAACACTGTCTTTTCACTGTAATCATTTGCCTTTCTGTTTATTTCCCCTGTTTAGTTTAAACACTTGGAAAGCAGGACCTGCTCAGATCCTAGCATGGTGCCAGCACATTGCAGGCCTTTGCTAAAAGCATGGTGAATGGATGAGTGAATAAATCAATGAATCAATGTACATGCTGACTTTTATTAACTCTGACAGGTTCATAATAAAAGCTTTTTCCCTAAACTGTTTAAGGAGATGCCTATGGCCTATATATTGAGTGACAGAAGGACCAACCTTTTTGGTAACAAACTAACCAAAAGAATGAGACAAGATATGCAACTTACTCATTTAGAATAGGCTTATTACAATAGCAATCATGAAAAAAAAATAGTGCTTACTTACTATTTATTAAACACCTACAATATACTAAGGTATTATTTTGAATACACTTTTAAATAGATGTGTATGTGTAAATATGTATGTCAACTCAGCTTTTTGTTGTTTTTGTAAAATATATACAACATTAAATGTATCATCTCAATAATTTTTAAGAGTACAGTTCAGTGGCGGTAAGCACATTCACAGTGTCGTGCAGTCACGACCCCACCTGTGACCAGCGCTGTTTTCACGTTGTGAAACTGAAACTCTATGCATTCAACAATAGCTCCCCAAGCTCACCTTCCCACAGCTCCTGGCAACCGCCATTCTACCCTTAGTCTCTATGCATTTGACAACTCTAGTTATCAACTCAACCATTATAGGAAAGTCATCTGTTAGTGAACACTGGTGGTTTATTTGGCTCTTGTCAAATCTTTAAGATGTTTCCCATTGGGAATAGGTTGCCTCAAAGGGGTGGGAGGCGTGAGCAGCAGTTAGAATGCAGGCCTTGCAGGTGGGTACCTGCCTATAATGCCATCATCATAGCACCAAAATGCAAACTCCGATTCCAAAATGCAAACTCCGATAGAATTTATTTCAGACCTATCAGACTGATGCAAGTCAGTGCTTGAGTCAATATAAAGATGTCTTTTTGGGTGCTTATCTATTTTGAGCAGATTTTTCTTGAATAAACCCAATTTGAGTTTCAAAAGATTGACCCTTCTGCCACTCTGTGGGCCACAGGTACACTCCCAGAGAATATATAGCTGGGGGAGGGAAGTATATTTTAATTATGAAGTCAGCCCAAAGCATAAATATGCATTGATTCATTGATTTCTTTTTTATGCCTATAACACTTAGTTTGAGTAACTCAGCAACCTTTAGATCATTTATTTTTTCCTCCTGAAGACAATCTCACTTACTTCCTCTGTCTTTATCTCTAGAACTAATGATGTGACCTGATCTCTTTATGACATTTTTTATTAAATTTAGCTATGAAAATTTCAGTGTTAATGTCTGTGACCCTGCAGATTTTTCTCTCCTTTGCAACGCCGATAGAAATATAACTTTTCATCCAGGGAATCTATATTTCTGCTCTGCCTCTTAGTGTTTAAGCCAGCTGCCCACTGTGCTAAGTCAACCTTCCTAGAAGCTAATCTGTCATTCTCAAGTGGCCTTGCTTCTGAAATTGGTTTGATACTCTAGCAGTAAAGAGCTCCAGTGTAGCGCAGGCTGTGCAGTTTAACAACCACTCAGGGTGGGGCTTGTCCGATTGCCATGGAAACTACGACTTTATGTCTGCTCTGGAGACCAGAAAGACAAATGAGTTGTCTATTAATCTATTGAGGATGTGAGGATCCCAAATAAAATTAATCCCACAGAACACAGAAGAGGCTCTATAAGTTAATGGTGTGGGTTTTGGGGTTTGGTTTTAGTTTTTAATATGTCAGTGCCAATGAAGGGGCAAGAGAATTATGTCTCCACCTGACTACTTCTCTGGAGAAGTATTTGCATTGTATTTTCAGAAAAACTTTTTGATTTTAGCAATAAATGTAAAAGATAAACATCACATTCTGTAAGACCTTCATTACTCCGGGTTATATGTAGCTGTTGAGGGAAGGTACTGTACATTAACATAAAGAAAAGAGGCTATTAGAGGACCAGTCACTTGTTTATTTAAGAGAATGAAGGGCAGGACAATTATATTAACATGATTTTCATAGGAATGCACATTGTCAATGTTAACAAATGGTTTCAAGCTAAAGCCCCTGGTACATGGTATGTGGTTTAATTTTAGTTATATAAACATTAGAGCATCTAAACTTTAAATTACATTTTACTTATACTTTAAACTTCATTATCTAGGAAAACGTAATCTTAGCCTCTATAAATATGAACAAAAATCAAATCCAATGATTGCTTTTGTATTTATAACATCCTTCCCTAAGTTCACATTGCCCAGCTAAGACAACACAGTAGAAGAATGAATGTAAAGAAAAACTAATTAGATGTTATCCATGTTCTGGTTTATGTTTACATTTAGTCTTCTAAATATTTCCAGAAAGTAGTATCAGAAAAATGTAAACAACAAAAAAACTGAAGATCTCTGCATCTTTTTGTACATATACATTTTTTCCAATAGCATGTAAATGATAATCAAGATTTTTTTCAGGCTGCTTTTAAAACAATATTTTGTTATAAAATCTTAATGTTGTCTCTCTTTTGATTATTTCAATCACTCTTTAAGTAGATATTGAAGTACTAGGTAAATGTTTTGATTTGTTTGTCATTTGCATTGTGTTTTAATTGGAAGCCAAGATTATTGAAGCATGATTTTCCCTTTGAGGTGTATAGTTTCATGAATTTTGACCAATGCGCGTAGTTATGTATCCAGCAACATTAAGATGTAGAATATTTTCATGATGCCGAAAAGTTCCTTTGTGCCTCTTTGTGGTCAATTCATTTTCCCAACTCCCAGTCTCTGGCAATAACTTACATCGTTTTTATTTTTGCGCTATTATTGAAGGGAGTGTTGTGGTCGGTAGATTGCAGCCCTAGAAACTAGACTATAGGAGATTACATTAATGATTTTCGTATCCTAGATTTTACTGACACTCTTACCACGTTGTACTGCAAAGCAATTTAAACTTCCTAACCCTAGTTTACCTAAGAGACTGCCTACTGCCTAACTTATGTCTTATGACCTCACTTCACTTGCATTGCCTTACGCATGTCATGTTGTCATTGTCTCATATGAGATCAATTACTCGATGATATCTATATTTCAAAAGTGTTTCATTTTAATTTAATATAGAGTCTAATTTTTAAAGGAAATTCTAAACTTTTATAAGTTATATAGGTTGTTTTTCCTCTACCTACCACAACACAATTTTTTTTTAAATAAAAAATGTAGCTTATTTTCTCTGTGTCTTCACCTCCAAAATATTCTCTTTGCAGTAATACACACAAGCTAGTTCTGAGTAATCAGTTATTTAAACAATATTATAAATCTGTTTTTAGGTACAAAAGTATTGTAATTGGGCTGAAAAAACAAATGACACACTGTAAATGCTAAAAATGAAAGTGTCTATCTTACCCTTTCTTACCTTCCACCCCTAGAAGATACCAATGTTAAGAGTTCAACAAGCATTCTGCCAGGTCTTCGGTTTATAAGTAACATTTTTAAACCAGGATAATGCAAAAATGAGAGAGAAATCCGTAAATTGCTCTTTTAACTCAACAACTTATCACAAATATCTTTCCATGTTGGTAATATAGACTTCCTTTATTCTCCACTGGACAGTTTTCCTCAGTAAAGTTTCATCATAATTAACATTTAAGCATTGATGAACATGCAGGTTGCTTCGAATTTTTCTGACATATGCATCTTATATATATTTATCACATATATACATATATAGTTATATAATTATGGTGACTATTTCTTACAGTAAAGATTTCAGAAGATAAGATTGTTGGGATAAAATATGCATTTGAAATGTTGATAGCACTGTCCAATTACCTTCCAAAATGGAATATTCATTATAGTCCCATTGATAGTATGAGAGTTCCCACTTTCTCACACCCTCACCGCAAAGGATACCATCAATTCTTTTAATTATAGTCAGTCTGAAGGGGAAAATATAGTAAATCATTGTTATTTAAATTTATGGTTTCCTCATTAGTGAGTTTGAACATCTGTTTAGAAGTTTGTTAGAGATTTATATTTACTCTTCTGTCAAAGTTCAGGATGCAGTCAGTGACTGGTTATGTTGCTTGGGTTGTCAGTCTTTTACCACCAATGTGAAGGATCACTTTGCATTTTAGGCAAATTAGCTCTTTGCAATGTATATATTGCAATTAAAATTTATTTATTTATTTATATATATTTAGAGATAGGATTTTGCTCTATTACTCAGGCTGGAATGCAGCAGTGTGATTACAGCTCACTGCAGCCTCTATCTCCTGGGCTCAAGCCATCCTCCAGCCTCAGCTTCTCATGTAGGTAGCACTGCAAGCGTGCGTCACCATGCCCAGCTCGTTGCAAATATATTCTCTGAATTTACCTTTATCTTTAACTTTATTCAAGTATCAAAGACTGAATTGTTCATGTTTTCTCAAGAATAGGTTGCAGTTTAAATTAGTTCAACCATTGTAGAAGACAGTGTGGTGATTCCTCAAGGATCTAGAAATAGAAATTCCATTTGACCCAGCAATCCCATTACTGGATATATATCCAAAGGATTATAAATTGTTCTACTATAAGGACACATGCACACAAATGTTCATTGCAGCACTTTTTACAATAGCAAAGGCCTGGAACCAACCCAAATGTCCATCAATGATAGACTGGACAGGGAAAATGTGGCATATATACACCATGGAATACTATGCAGCCATACAAAACGATGAGTTCGTGTACTTTGTAGGGACATGGATGAACCCGGAAACCATAATTCTCAGCAAACTGACGCAAGAACAGAAAATCAAACACCACATGTTCTCACTCATAGGTGGGTGTTGAACAATGGGAACACATGGACACAGGGAGGGGAGCATCACACACTTGGGTCTGTCGGGGGAAATAGGGGAGGGACAGTGGGGGTTGGGGAGTTGGGGAGAGATAGCATGGGGAGAGATAGCATGGGGAGAAATGCCAGATATAGGTGATGGGGAGGAAGGCAGCAAATCACACTGCCATGTGTGTACCTATGCAACAATCTTGCATGTTATTCACATGTACCCCAAA
>CAUYLG010026966.1:0-41847 GCA_963573385.1 Cacajao melanocephalus
AAGTTCTCGTGTTGTGTTTTTCAGCTCCATCAATTCATTTATATTCCTCTCTAAGTTATCCATTCTTGTTAGCATTTCGTTAAATCTTCTTTCAAGGTTCTTAGTTTCTTTGCATTGGGTTAGTACATGTTCTTTTAGCTCACAGAAATTTCTTATTATCCACCTTCTGAAGCCTGATTCTGTCAGTTCATTACACTTATTCTCCGACAGGCCTAGTTCACCTGCTGAAGAGTAGCTGCGATCCCATGTAGGAGGAGAGGCATTCTGATTTCGGGTGTTCTCAGCCTTTTTGCACTGGTTTCTTCCCATTTTTGTGGATTTATCCACCTGTCGTCTTTGTAATTGCTGACTTTCGGATTGGGTCTGAGTGGACGTCTGGCTTGTTGGTGATGAAGTTTTTTCTGTTTCTTAGTTTTCCTTTGGCAGACGCCCTTTCCCCACAGAGCTAGGCCTTCCCAGGTTCAGCTGTGCTTACTGTGAAACTCTCAGTCCTCAGCGCTTCCAATTGTTGTTCTCCTTGTGGGGATGGGACCAGCCGAGCCCAACTCAGAGGGCACCCTGTCCCGTATACTCCACACTGAGAAGCACCGCACCGCGCCAGGGCGCAGGCAAAACAGCCGCGCCCGCCAAAAGTGTTGCGCTGGTGACCCATGTGGCTCCTCTGCTGGGTAGCTCCCAGTTTGTTGGCAACAGAAATTCGTCTGAAATTGCAGTGTCCACTCGCTCTCTGTGCTTTCACTGGGAGCTACAATCCTTGGCTGTTGCTAATCGGCCATCTTGGATCTCTCTCCGCCCGAGGATGAAGTTTTTTCTGTTTCTTAGTTTTCCTTCGGCGGACGCCCCTTCCCCACAGAGCTGGACCTTCCCGGTTCGGCTTTGCTTGCTGTGAAACCCTCAGTCCTCAGCGTTTCCAATTACTGTTCTCCTTGTGGGGATAGGACCAGCCGAGCCTGACTCAAAGGGCACACCGTCCCGTATACTCTGCACCGAGAAGGGCCGTGCTGGGGCGCCGGCAGAACAGCCGCGCCGGGCAAAAAAGTCGCACTGGCAACCTGTGTGGCTACTCCGCTGGGAATCTCCCGGTCTGTGGGCAACAAAAATTCGTCTGAAAGTGTGGCATCCACTCGCTCTCTGCACTTTCACTAGGAGCTACAATCCTGAGCTGCTGCTAATTGGCCATCTTGGATCTGTCTCCGTGGCTCATACTTTTTATTCCCCGCCCATGGTGAGCCTGAGACTGGTGTATCACCTGAGGTCAGGACATCGAGACCAGCCTGGCCAAGATGGGGAAAGAATGCCTGTCTCCACAAAGCCTGATTTGAGGGGGAAGGTCTCTTCATTCAAAGCGCGCATTTTGAACAGCCACTGGCACCTCTAGCTGAGCCGGAGTCTGCAGCCAACTCGCCTCCACGTGGCGCAGGAGGCTATCTCCGAGGCCCGCAGGGAGAGGGCAGGCCAGAGCGAGCCTCCTCATCAACTTCCAGCGCAATCTGGACGCCTGCCTCCCTGTCCTTGTCCTCTGATCCCTTCTCGGGGATTACAATTTGAGATGAGATTTGGGTGGGAACACAGAGCCAAACCTTATATCATTTTACCCCTGGCCCCTCCCAAACCTCATGTCTTCTTCACATTTAAAAACCAATCATGCCTTCTCAACATTTCCCCAAAGTCTTAACTCATTCCAGCATTAAACCAAAAGTCCAAGTCCAAAGTCTCATCTGAGACAAGGCAAATCCGTTCTGCATATGTGCCTGTAAAATCAAAAGCAAGTTAATTACTTCCAAGATACAGTGGTGGACAGGAATTTGGTAAATGTTCCCATTCCAAACAGGAGAAATTGGTCAAAACAAAGGAGCGGCAGGCCCCATGCAAGTCCAAAACCCAGAAGGGCAGCCATTAAATCTTAAAGGTACAAAATAATCTCTTTTGACTCCATGTCTCACATCCAGGGCATGCTGTTGCAAGAGGTGGGCTCACAAGGCCTTGGGAAGCTCTGCCCTGTGGCTTTGCAGAATACAGCCTCCCTCACAGCTGCTTTCATGGGCTGGTGTTGAGTGCCTTCAGCTTCTCTACGTGCACAGTGCAAGCTGCCAGTGGATCTACCATTCTGGGATCTGGAGGCTGGTGACCCTCTTCTCACAACTGTGCTAAGCAGTTCTCTAGTGGGGACTCTGTGTTTGGGCTCCAACTCCATATTTCCACTCTGCCTGCCTTAGTAAGGGTTCTCCATGAGAACTCTACTCCTGCAGCAGACTTCCGCCTGGGCATCCAGACATTTTCACACATCCTCTGAAATCTAGGCAAAGGCTTCCAAAGCTTAACTCTTGTCTTCTGTGCACTCGGAGGCCCAACACCAGGTGGAAGCCACCAAGGCTTGGGGTTTGCACCCTCTGAAGCAACATCTGAGCTGTAACTTGACTTATTTTAGCCATGGCTAAAATTGGAGTGGCTGAGACTTGGGTGCTATGTCCTGAGGCTGCACAGAGCAGGGAGTGCAGAGAGAGGCCCCTGATCCAGGAAACCAGTTTTCTCTTAGCCTCTGGGCCTGTGATGGAAGGGGCTGCTGCAAACATCTCTAAATTGCTCTGGAGACATTTTCCCCATTGTCTTGGCTATTAATATTCAGCTTCTCTTTACTTATGCAAATTTCTGCAGCTGATAGCTTGAATTTCTCTCCAGAAAATGGGTTTTTCTTTACTTCAACGTGATCAGGCTACAAATGTTCTAAACTTTTATATTCTGCTTCCCTTTTAAACATAAATTCCAACTTCAGCCGTCTCTTTGTGAATGCCTATGACTGTATGCTTTCAGAAGAAGCCAGGTCGCATCTTGAATGCTTTGCTGCTTAGAAATTTCTTCTGCCAGATACCCAAATCACCTCTCTCAAGTTTAAAGTTCCACAGATCTCTGGAGCAGGGGTAAAATGCCACCAGTCGCTTTGCTAAAGCATAGCAAGAGTGACCTTTACTCCGGTTCACAATAAGTTCTTCATTTCCATTTGAGACCACCTTAGACTGGACTTCATTGTCCATATCACAATGAGCATTTTGGTCAAAACCATTTAACAAGTCTCTAGGAAGTTCCAAACTTTCCCACATCTTCCAGTCTTCTTCTGAGCTCTTCAAACTGTTCCATTCTCTGCCCATTACCCAGTTCCTAAATCACTTCCACATTTACAGGTCTCTCTCTAGCAATACCCCACTTCTCTCAGGACCGCTTTTCTGTATTAGTCTGTTTTCACACTGTTATAAAGAACTACCTGAGACTGGCTAATGTATAAACAAAAAAGGCTTAATTGACCCGCTATTCCACATGGCTGGGGAGGCCTCAGGAAACTTACAATTATGGCAGAAGGCGAGGGAGAGACAATCCCCTCCCTCAACAAATGGGGATTACAATTTGAGATGAGATTTGGGTGGGGACACAGAGCCAAACCATATCAACCAGTGATGTGGCTTTGGGAATCATTTAACCTGTCTAAGCCCCTGTTTCCTTTTCTGGAACATGAAATTAGTACTAGCTATTTTTCAGTGTTTTAAAGTTCAATGAGATAAAGCACAGTCTGCTGCTATAACAGTCGTTTTGAAAACACAAATTTGTTCAAAGCTGACTGGTGTATTCAGGAAAATTTGAAGATAACACAAATTTTGTGTTTACTTACATAGTCAGTTATCTCCATCAAAAGCACTAGGTGGACTCAGAAGACAGCACTCAGCTAAAGTGAGCTGCATGGCAATACGCAAACACACGCACAGGAAACATCTACCAGCTCCCTCAGTTCACCAGGTGTATTGAGTTACACTCATCCACATCTGCTGTTACAACTTTCTGTCCATTTTCTGATAACCAGCCCTCCATTCACCACTTCACAATAACCCATAAGCTGTAACCCCTACAATGCCCATTTCCACAAGAAAATTTTAGGGATTTTTCAAGGTAATGTGTGAAATTTATCGATGTAGTTATATATTTCTTAACCATTTAACATGTGCAAGACTATGCTACCATTTAAATTAGATTCTTATCTTAAGTTTTGTGTCACTGATGTTTTTTAGTAGTATGCCCCAATCCTGTTTTCCCATAAACTCTGCTGTTTTTACTGTGCAATTTTGCATAGTATGGTGATTTTTCAAAACTCATATGTTGTGTTATAGCAGAACTGACTCTAACACAAGTCTTGGCAGACAGCAGACACTCAGTAACAGGTAGCTGTTTTATTATTAATATTAATCCACCTAAGTACAATTATGGGTTGGGGCAAGGATCACTAGTTACAGTGTTTTGTTGCTTTGATTGTGAGTGTTAAGTGAAATGGACTGCCTGAGTGGAAGGGTTTTGGTGCTTTTATCTTTTCTAAGATGTGCTGGTCAGAACACTCTTGGGGTATGAACAGTGACAAACCAGGGGCATCCAGAAAAGAGCAGGCCAGAAAAGAGAAGGCATGAGAATGATCTGTAAATAGTAAGAGGGTCATCTTGGAGAAAGATTGCTTTGTTTTGTGGGGCTTCAGCGTGACAAGGGGAAGCTCCCAGGGCCCAGGGTTTTGGCTAGCTCATGGAAGAACCTCAGAATGGTTCCTAGGGGGTGATATGTTCTCCTAGCTCTGACTGGCTGCTCTGGGAGGGGAGAGGGCACAGAGGAGTCGAGCACAGGTTTGGAGCATCTACCTATAAAGTTCCTTTTGTTTTTTTTTTTCCTTTAAGGTAGTGTGTAAGGACAAATTCTGCAGGGCTGACCAGAGTAAATTTCAGACAGAAACAACCCAAACTTTTCCAGCAATATTTGGACTTCTGCTTGCGTTTTTTGTTTTGTTTTGTTTTTTTTTTTTTTTGAGTGATCTAACAGAATAGTTAGCACATGTGCGTATTTACGCACTGATTTTTTTTTTTTTTTTAGTTATGCCCTTGAACGTTGAAAATATAAAGACTATGCTTTACAAATATTTATGACTTCTGGCATGCTTAGGAATAGTGAAATTACATCAATGCTTTCCATCCCAATGGCTTTTTTTTTTTTACTTCTTTTTTTCTTTTTTGGCTTGTCTTTTTCCAACTCGGGGAGAAAGCTCAGTTAGTCACTGACCTGGCAGTACTTTCTCTCTAACATCCTGGGCAGCTTTTGTCCTCTGCATCTAAGTAGGTTGTTAAGCTGTAGTAGTAAGAAAGATGTTATCCTGGGCTTAGACTCTCTCAGTGGAGCTGAGATGGAGTGGCGTCAGGAAGCACAGGGCATTTGAGCCAAAGGTTGGCAGCGTCTGATTCAGATATTTAAAGTGGGTTATTCTGAGTCTGCAAACTAGAGGGTTTAGCGTAGTGTCTCTAGAAGAATTATTTTTGTACCCCTAGGTGAATTAAAGAGTAATTATGCTGAGTGTTTTATCTTGCCTGTATATGGATACATAAGATTCCAGGTTTCTATTTGATATTACTGTTAAGAACAGAAGACGTTTCAAACATATTTGATTTTATTAAATCAGTATTCCCTGTAATCATAGGAGGGGTACTGCTGTTTACATGCTAAATCTTAACAAAACTATAAAATAGCATTTTTTAAAAATGACAGCTCTCCTGCTCTGATGCTTTGAAAATGAATGTTCTCTCTTTTTGTTTCTATGAAGAGTGCAAGGGACTTGGGCTTACTCTTAAAATTGATTTTTCCAAAACCAAGTGTCATTAAATTTCTTCCTCCGAGACAAAGTATTCAGGCCTCCTTCTCTTCTAGCACTCAATCTGGAAAATGTGGATAGTTTTTCCATGTGGGAGTGCTTGTGCTATGTACATTGGTTCCAAGATGGCAAGTGAACTGCTCTTCCGAGATCTGGGCCTGAGGCATTCCCATGGGCTCACCTGGACTTATATATAATGATCGGAAGGAATTGGCCTGCACTGCCATTACCACCAGCCACTACCTGGTCAATTCTGCTTGGGAAATGGCTCTAATCAATGTTCTTCTAGACCTGCTGTTTATGGCTGCAGGTGGCAGGCCCATTGATCAATAATTGGCTGGGGTGGTTGGCCCCACTGGTCAGCCTCCCTCCTTAAGCCTGATCTACCTGTCGCTACCTCCTCCGTCCTCTCCTAAAGTCACACGACTTCAAATAAGGTGGTCCCGTCTATTTGGGACCACCTTATTTGTTTTCCCTTCTTTCTAACCTCCCATAATGGAAAGAACATAGGTCCCAGAAGCCTGGTTTTAAATCCCAGCTGTGTTATTTATCAGCTTTGTAATTTTGGGCAAATGACTTAATCTCTCTCAGCCCCTGCTTACTCATTTTAAAACAGTGTCACTTGTCTCTATCAGAGCTATTGAGAAAACATCATGCAAACCATCTTGTATAGTGCCCGGCACATAGAAGGCCTTCCAGAACTGGAATCCACACACACCTTACCAATTACTTTTCGAGTATGTCAATTGCCAGCATGTCTCCAGAGCAAAAAGATTAGTTGATCCTGCTTTCTTTTTTGTGCCAGGCTCTGCCCAGGCCCAGGGGCTATAGAGATGAGTAAGATGAAGTTCCTACATACAAAGGCACTCCCAGTTTTGCTCAAATACATTTTTTCAAGAAACATATTTTGATACCTACTGTGTGCAAAATTTGTGTGGCTTTGGGGAGGTTACTGAGATGACTCAGTCGCTCATTTATTCATAGGTCGTCTGTTGTGTACCAGATATTGTTAGAAGCACTGTGGGTAGAAACAATAGGCAAGATATTATCCTTCCTTTTGAGAAGCTCATAGTGCAGTAAGATACACTTAATTATGGGGAAAATAGATGGAAAGAGAATATGATCTCATTGTTAAAAGGCACTTGTGTTGTTGGACAATATAGGCTGCATACAGTAATGTGGGTTTCATTTTTGCAAATATTCAGATCTTGATAGAGCTTTATTGAGACAGCCCTTTCATTTTAGAGCGGAGAAAATGGAGCTTGGGAGTGGTTAATACATCACACATTTAGGTAAAAATAAAGCTGAGACTAGCCCCACAGCAACTTTAACTTGTGTAGTGACTAAAGTGAAAACACTCTCTTTCTTCTTGATTCTATTGTCATCAGTAGCAGCAGAGATTTTATAATTGGAAAACATTGTTCCTTAGGTAGCCCCAAGAGGTAGAATTTCAGATCTGCTGCTTGCTTTTTGTAAACTATTGCATTCTATCCTCCCAGTGGCCCCACTGGGATCAGGACCATATTGAACTTAAAGAACTTGCTCAAGGTCACACAACTTGACATACAAAGTCAGGATTTGAATCTAGGTCTGCCTGATTCTGGAGTCCAAGCCCTAAGCCTCAACACCATAGTCCATTCATGATTCACCCTCATTGTAGTATCTGAAGGCTTTTGAGACTTTGTAGAAAAAAGCACATCTTAAATCATTTTTAGGATCTGTTTATCTGAACCAGTGGGAAAACTAAATTTATGAACCATAAATAGAGTCTATAGGTGTTGGAATGCCAAGTGAGTTAGGATATATTAATAAGTAGAAACAAAAAGTTATGATCAAAAGTTGTGTTTTCTTACACCCAGTTTCTTAAGATTTCATAATTAGTGGGGGAATTCTGAGTGGATGAGTATAAAAAGGCCTCTGCAGATAGCCCAAGAGACGATACTAAAGTCCAGAGGTTATAAACAGAACGAGGAACAGACCCAGTAGATTTTTCTCTACTCCATGACGTCTTCTTGCAGAAATTCAGCACTTGGCACTAATCAGACCTAAAGTTAATTTCTTAAAATCGCTGATGCTTTATTTAAGGAGCTTAACATTCTGCATATAGCTGCTCCACTGCCAAACAAAAACACCCTGGTTCTTTTGTGACCTCTAATGCAATTGACTTTCCATCTTTTTAAGAATGCCCCCTCCTATCCCTTCATCTTTGCCTCTCAATTAATTTTTGTTTATATTGTAAAAAGCTTGTGGGCCTGTTGAGTTGATATAGCAAAAGGCTGACAGCCACATAGAAGTACCTCTTATAGCAATGAAGTGTGTGTGCATGGTTGAATTTTCTGTTAACCAGCATCAAGACATTGGTGCCCTGTTTTGGATGAATGGCAGAGGAGGCTGAGCTCAACTTGGCCAAAGCAGCATGGGGCTAATAGAATGTTTCTGTTCCCCATAAAGAAAGGTAGTCAGGCACTGTACTTTCCATTGAACGCCAGGTTCCATCCTGCTTTGAAAATTCTACTTGCCCTGTCAGTGAGAGCCACATGACGAGTGCTCATTATGTCAGATTTGTTTTCATTTTGTACTACGTATGAATTTGACTTCCACAGTAGGGCTGTGTTAATTTCCCAAAGCTCTTTCAATAATTGTATTCTTTTTAAAAATATGCATACCATTATTCTTTTTAGGATTGTGTTATGGCTGGTGTTTTGAAAGTGGTTAAAGGATTACTGGTCGCATATGGAGTGATGTGTACATGATGCACATTTCCAGATGTAAACATCCTCCAAAGTTCACTATGTAGTTTGCATAGCTATTCTACTCATTTCATTAGACTGAACTCAGTACTTTCTGGCCAGCAGAATAGGTTTTTTTCTTTGGCAAAATTAAGTTTGGATAACTTTTTCTGAAAAGCAGTTTCAGTTTGTCATATTGACATTCATATTGATAATTAATTGTTTGTGGCCACCAAAAAAAAGTGTGTATCTTAGCTTGAGGCCAGGAGTTCCACATCAGCCTGGTCAACATAGTGAGACCTTGTTTCTACAAAAATTAGCTGGGCATGGTGGTGTGTGCCTGTAGTCCCAGCTGCTTGGGAGGCTGGGGTGGGAGAATCAACTGAGCCCAGGAGGTAAAGGCTGCAGTGAGCCATGATCGTGCCACTGCACTGTAGCCTGGGTGATAGAAATGAGATTCTGTCTCTTAAAAAAATTATGTATGTAATTGTGTATGAGCTAAGTTACTCTTCCTGTCACAGTTGTATGGTAGCTACTACAGTCAGGCATTGCATAATCATCTTTCAGTCAACGTTAGACTGCATATAAGATGGTGGTCCAATAGAGTTATAAAGAAGCTAAGAAAACTCCTAGTGAGACTGTAGTTGTTGTAATGTTGTAGCACAGTGCATTACTCATGTGTTTGTGGTAATGTTGGTGTAATCAAACCTGCCCTGCCAGTCCTGTAAAACTATAGCTCCTCCAGTTATATACAGCATACCTAATTGTATACTGATAATAGTATACTTGATAATAGTAATAAACAACTATGTTACTGGTTTATATATTTACTATACTTTTGATTATTAATTTAGAGTGTACTCCTTTTGCTTCTAAAATAAAACATTACCTGTAAAACAGCCTCAGGCAGGTCCTTCAGGAGGTATTTCAGAAGAAGGCATTGTTAACATAGCAGATGACTGCTCTGTAAGTACTATTGCCCCTTGAAGAGCTTCCAGGGAACAAGATGTGGAGGTGGAAGACAGTGATATTGATGATCCTGACCCTGTGTAGGCCTAGGCTAGTGTGTGTGTTTGTCTTCATTTTTAATGTCAAAATGTTTAAATAGAAAAAAGCTTATAGAATAAGGATATAAAGAAAATATTTTTGTACAGCTGTACAATGTGTTTTTGTTTTAAGCTAAGCGTTATTACAAAAGAGTCCAAAGTTAAAAAATAAATAAAAAGTTTATAAAGTAAAAAAGTTACAGTAAGCTAAGTTTAATTTATTATTGAAGAAAGAAAAATACCTTATAAATTTAGTGTAGCGTAGGTGTATAGTGTTTACAAAGTCTATAGTAGTGTATAGTAATGTCCTAGGCTTTCACTTCCATTTCCACTGACTCACCCAGAGCGACTTCTAATTCCTGCAGGCTCCATTCTTGATAAGTGCTCTCTACAGGTGTAACATTTTTAATCTTTTATACTGTATTTTTACTGCATCTTTTATATGTTTAGGTATGTTTAGTTATACACATACCATTGTGTTACAATCGCCTACAGTATTCAGTATGGTAACATGCCATACAAGTTTGTAGCCTAGGGGCAACAGGCGCTATCATAAAACCTAGGTGTGTAGTAGGCTGTACCGTCTGTGTTTAAGTACGCTCTATGATGTTCACATGACAACAAGCGTATCAACTAAGGACGCTTTTCTCTGAACATACCTCTGTTGTTAAGCGACGCATGGCTGTAATTCATGCATTAATTGGTTACCTGTATCCTCTGTTTAGGGCTTCAAAAGTCGGATCTGTCCATCTAAGATGCTTTTTAAGTAAGATTTACCTTGGAGAAATAGTTGGTTGACTGGTTTAAGGAAAGAGACAATTGAGTTGAATGGGGAAGCCAGATTTTGACTGTATTTCTAAGAGGAGGTATTCTGTAATGTTTTGGTAAAAGAATGTCTGTCTCCATATCATCCATCCGTCTGTCCGTCTGTCCATCCGTCTGTCCGTCTGTTTATCTAATTTGGCATTATCCGTTTATTTATCCATTAATCTGTCTGTAATGCAAATATTCTGAACATTAAAAAAGTATAAGGGACTCTGTAGTGCAATGGATAGCGCATTGAAGTTTTTTGTTGTTTTTATATTAGTTTATTGCAATTTAAAAATGTACAAATAATATATGTACCAAGGAAAATTGAGAAAACAAAGCAATGTTGAGAAAGTGAAAGACTATTAAATCTCTCCTAAGCTCCTGTTATAAACACAAAAAATTACATTTAATATTTTAGTACATTTCCTTCTGGGCATTTTTGCTCTCTGCATACATTTTTATCCATAGATGTAATCATCTGTCTATGCTGTTTTGTAGCAAGCTTTTTTTCACTTAATATGTAATATTATTTTTTCCAAGTCTTTGTAGATACTGTTTTTCTTTTTTTTCTTGAGATGGGGTCTTGCTATGTTGCCCAGGCTGTACTTGAACTCCTGGGATCAAGTGATCCGCCTTTCTCAGCTTCCTGAGAAGTTGGGACTTCAGGTGCATGCCACCTTGCTTGGACAAATATTGTCTTCAGTGTTTGTATGATATAACACTGAGTGAGCACAGCCTACATGATTTATTTAACCATTACTCAGTGGTTGGATATTTAGGGTATTTCATCTTTATTGTCTTTGAAAATTAAATAAAATAAAATTTGATGAAAGTCCAGGGTGACCCAACACAGTGGCGGAATATATCTTATCAGTCTGTTACATTATTCACGTGGAAATGGAAGCCCAACTCCCCAAAACTCTGCATCTGAGAGGAGTGTATATTAAATTAAACTTAAGGAAGTGCTTATGAACAGTAGGAAATGAGAGTTGGTAAATGGAGTCATTTTATTTCATAAGGATACCTTAGAGCTTTCAGCCCAAACCCCTACACTTTGAGTCACTTTGGATTTCGTGCATCCGTCCATGATACACTGTGATTTTTATCTTACACAGTGTTTGGCATGAAGCATTAAATCGTCTTTCCTTCACAGTTTTCAGAATCTGTGAAATAGGATCTGAGCCAGCCTAGAAAAGTCTATCTGCTTGTCTGTTTAGTTTTTGTTTTTTTTATTTTTATTTTTTGAGAAGGTGTTTCACTCTGTCACCCAGGCTGGAGTGCAATGGCGCAATGTCAGCTCTCTGCAACCTCTGCCTCCCTGATTCAAGCGATTCTTCTGCCTCAGCCTCCTGAATAGCTGGGACTACAGGTATGCGCCACCATGCCCAGCTAATTTTTTTGTTTTTATAGAGACAGGGTTTCACCATGTTGGCCAGGCTGATCTTGAACTCTTGACCTCAGGTGATCCACCCACCTCGGCCTCTCAAAGTGCTGGGATTACAGGCGTGTGCCACTGGGCCCAGCCCTGTTTAAATATTTTAAAATAATCTTTTAATTCTGAGTAGAATAATATTTGTATAATAGTTGTGAGTTTGTATAATAGTTGTGAGTTGAAGGCAAATACTTTAAAGAAGTTCAGTTCTTTTTCTTTTCAAAATAAAAGTCATAAAAATGCATGATTCTCCCTGAGGAGCCAGCTTGATGTCAGACTCTGGAGCCAGACAACCTGGGTTTATTTCCTGTTCTACCACTTTCTGCTGGGTGAACCCGGGCGAGTTACTCGACTTGTCTAGGTGTCAGTTTTCTCATCTAGTAAATGGGAATAATACTATTTTAGGTTTCTGGGATGGTTTA
Organism: Cacajao melanocephalus; assembly: GCA_963573385.1. Taxonomy (NCBI): domain Eukaryota; kingdom Metazoa; phylum Chordata; class Mammalia; order Primates; family Pitheciidae; genus Cacajao; species Cacajao melanocephalus. Next base: position 12,105 of record CAUYLG010026966.1, read on the forward strand.
AATAAGTTCAAACACAGTGTTAACTCCTACTCTTCTCAACAGGTTGCTAAGGGTCTGCGTTTCTAGTGCTTTACCATGTCGATGGCATTTATAATGTTCTGCAATATCCCTCACTGAGTGGTTTTTCTATGAATATTTCTTCCCTAACTAATTTATGGTGATGGTAATCATACTGGCCACCACTTTTGATGGAGTATTATAATACATATTCTACATGTATTATAAAATGTAAGTCTCATTGCCATTTATGAGGTATGCATTTTCACTATATTCTTTTTATAAATTTAGTAACAAGGTTGTAGAGGTTAAGTAACTTGCTTAAGGTCATAAAATTGCTAAATGTGGAACTTGGAACTAAATTCTGGTATGGTCTATGTGCCACCACCTGCTTTTGTAAATTTCTTTAATGAAGGGACTTTTACGCTTTTTAGATCCCTTACAGATTTCGGCACAGTTCCTTGAACATAGTAGGTCTTCATTTTTTTTTTTTTTAAATGAATGAAGGTAGAAGTGATCCTGTGGATAATAGAACTTTTTTTTTCCAATAAGAAAACCAATAATATTAGTTTTTAATGACATGAAATTATGAGTCTTAGAATTTTGTTCCGCTTCCATACTACACTAAGAGAATGATGAGTTTGTAATTATTTGTGTATGAAACTGTTTGACAAAAGTAGAGACCCTGTATTTGAGACTCTGATTTGAGAAAACCTGGATTAGCATTACATTGGTAACCATTGAAGCAATTTTAATTTAAATAAAGGATTCAACTAATTCTGGATCTGTTTTTAGCCATTTGTCTAACAGACATTTATTGTGCATATACCTTGTGCAGTGCCCTCTGCAGGGGATTAAGGGTTTAAGGATGAATATGATGGTTTCTATATGTAAGAAGATTTTATCCAATATCATGAGTTTAGCTACTCTCTGATGCTAATGACTCCTACATATCATTAACCCAGCCCCCACCCTTGCCTTCATTATTCAGCTCTGTGTTGGATTCTTCCACATGGATATCTCATGGGCCTCCAAAGTGAATTTATTATCTCATCCCCAGCACCCCCTATATCTCATTATATATTACATTCTTGTACGTGTTAAATATTCCACCTCTGTTGGTAACATCACTATCTAACCATTCAAACCACTATCCAAACTTCCACCTTAAAACAAACAAACAAACAGAAGTAATCTTTGATTCCTTTTTCTCCCTAACATTCTACATTTAGCCATTCACTAATCCTGCTAATCTTTTTCCCCCTAATTATTATTAAGAACTGTGAAGGATTTGAGACCTTATCTTACTTGCAAATGAACTTGCCTGCCACAGGTCCATGGATGCTGGCAAAAGACACAGGATTCCTGGGTTAGAGACAAAGAACTTTATTAGTCATAGCAATATCAGTAGCCAGAGTGTCAACGTATTCATTCACTGTTTCTCTAAGACCCAACTCGCATAGGATGTCATGAAGAGAGCCAGGTGATATCCATACATGCAGTGCATTGTGTTACAAGAGAGGAACTCTGAACTTAGGGAACCCAAATCTTTTATATTGGGCAGTAAAGATACTTCACCTTTGCTCCATAGGGAGATCATTTCTTCCAAGGCTGTTCTCCATATAAACATCTTTGAAAAGATAGTCTGGAACCAAGGACAGCCAGTGCTTTGCTCACAAGATGTGCAGAAACCTGAGGGACTCATGGAGAATGTCTCCCGGCATATATATCTTGCGTCTGTTCTCTCTGCTCCTTTTTTTGATAATCGAAGGTCCCTTACTGCTCCTGCTTCCATGAGTAGCAGTGACCAGGGGAATAGGGAGAGGAACCAGCTGGCACAGGGAGGGGTCATCTCCACAGCATGCCATTTATACACAGAACTAAACAGACAAGCACAGAGTCACTATTGCAGTTAGAAGCTGGCAGCTTGGGAAGTGGGAGGAACAGATGGGGAGTAGGGGTGTTGTTAAAAAAAATACAGGCCCCCCAACAACTGGGGTGCCTGGGGGGAATTTGGTCTGCTTCAACTGGAAAGGAATCAGAAGATGAAAAGCAGTTTGGGAAGGCCAGAACCATCAGGGATGGAGAGAGGAGGAAAATCAAGGGGGTGAGAGGTGTATTTGGCAACCGGGGTGAAGGGATTGCCCTCCCCTGGCTGGGATTCCCCCCAGCCCAACTGGGGAGGAAGCAGGGAGGGGGCAACCTGCAATCCCTGAGGGTAGGTATAGGGCTGCTAGATGCTCCAGGCAGGGTGCCAGAGGGGCTCACAAAGGCTTGCCCTCCAGGGAGATGATGGCACTGCCCCCCAGCTTCTCTGCCAGGGTGCAGTGGTTCTTGACCTCCTTGCAGAAGTTTGCTTGTAATTCATGCTTGATCCCTGTCAGCTTCTTCTTGACTGCATCCTTGGAGCTGGCATAGATCATTTTGCTCTTAAGGGGCACAGACTCAGGGGCCCAGAAGATAAACACCAGGTCCGCCTTCTTGCTCTCCTTGGTCTTGTAGGTTACGTCATAGAGGATGTAGCGGCAGTCCTTACCTGGCAGCATCTTGACAAAGGTGGCCTAGGGGTCATCCACGGTCTGGCCCACATCGCCCACCAGGATCTTCTTGCCCTCCTCCAGGATGATGTTCTTCTTGTCCTCACTCAGGCAGAAGAGCACCACCTTCTTGTGCTTCTTCACCTCCTCCGGCATTGAAGACTTAGGCACCTTCATGTGGTTGAACACCTTGATGACACCATCAGAGACAGCCACACCGGAGACTACATTTCTGAAAGTGAAAAGGAGAGGGCATGGAGAGCCCAGAAGCTCCAGCGCTGCAGCCGCTGCCGGGACCCGACTGCCCTCTGCTCCTCCTTTGCACCATTAGATCAGGCACATTGCCCATAGGAAGATTGCAACAACTTTTTAGTTGACTTCCCTGACTCAGAGTGGGTCCCTCTTCATATTCAGTGCCTCACACCTTGCGGAAGTAGCCTCCTGAGACACAAATCTGACTCTTTCCTGCTTAAAGCCATTTACTGCCTGCCCATTATCTATAGGAAAAGCCCAAGCTCCTTAGCATGACACCAAAGGGATTTTCAGACCAGCCCTTGCTGATCCCTCCAGCCTCAGGGGGCAGCATATCAGAGTGATTATCTCCCTTACTGCCCCCGTGACTTAACCTTTGTGGCCTCCTTTCCTCATTGCTAAATTAGGATGATAAAACTTACCTTATGGGTCGGTGAGAATTAATCAGCTCACACATGATTAGCCTTCAGTAAATGTTGGCTGTTAGGGTTGTGTCCACTCTCTGCCTCGCACTTTAAGATCTGGCTACATGGTTTTCTGCTCACTCTGTGTCCCTTTTCACCGTGGTTAGTGCCTTTATTGCTGCGACCCACTCTTCTTACAATGTCCTCCAATCCCTATTGCCTGGCTTCACGCTGGTTAGGCGTATCCTCTTCCTTCTCTTGGATGCGCCATGCATGTGTCGGCCATTGACCTATAAATATCTACTAATAAGTCCGTTTCTGCTGCTAGATTCTCAAGTTTATGGCAGATGTTTTATTTATCTTTGTGTTGTTAGCACATGGCATGTATTGAGAAAAGTGGTGAATGAATACATGAAAGAACAAAAGGAATTCACAGTCTACTAGGGTGTTTGGGGTCTAGGGATGAACAGTGGAAGGCAGCTAAGTAGCTTAATAATAACCGGTGAGAGAATCTGGGTAAAGTTGGGGCTGCGGTGAAAATTAGGCCCTATAGGAGTCCACTGTAGGGAGTTTGCTTGCTGAGTGTGGTGCATGTGCTGAGGAAGCCTGTTTAAAGTTATCTCCTCAGTGACATAAAACAGCCCCTTCTAGGCAATCTTAATTACTCCTTTCCCTGAAAGAATCTGTTGCAAATGGAAGGTCATGCAATCTGTCTTCTTGTAAGATCTGTTCCTCAGAATACAATGAATTCTGTGTTACCTGGAAGAGTGGGTAGAACAGATCTTCTTTTTAATTAAATTGTCTCTGTAGCGGAAAGTGACTTTATCCCGCCTTTTGAAGTCTCCCCGTTCTCCTTGGCCTGGCTCAAATCACTCTTCTTGAATTTATTGTTACACTAGTGCACCCTGCATTGTGAGTTATAATTTAATGTGAGCATATCTAATTCCCTAATGAGATGGAGACTCTTTGAGAATTTATGTTTTTTTTTTTCCCTGAAATGTTTAATGTCATGCTTTTGAATTAAGAAGGCCTTCTACATATATTTATAGACTGGCTGAGTTTTTCCATATATGTGTTAAGAACTTTCACATAATTATAACACACCCTGAATTTCAGAATGCCAATGATCTTCTCCAGGGCTTCAGTTTCCTGAAGGAACAGCTACGCAGTACCTATTATTAAATGTTTAATGTGCCATTTTTATTAACTTTGAAATAAAAACTGAAATATTTGGAAAATGTGGATAAATGAACAAACAAAAAAACTCTGAAATAACCCTCATCTGATAACTACTATTATAATAGTATTTGGAGTATGTGTCTGTAGTCTCTCTTCCTTGGCTTTGTGTTTTTGCTTCTCTCTCTCTTTCAATGAATGGGGTCATCTTTTATCACTCATCTGGGAATCTGCTTTCTTCCCTTCACATCAATAGATATTTATTAAAAGTGATGATGCTGGAGAATTTCTTTTAGGTTCCGGTTTCAACTTTTCACCCACTGTTTTGTCTCGTTTGCCACTACCTGTCTTTCCTTGATTTCTGTTTGTCTCTCTGGATTGACCCACTGTTGTGTTCTGATCTCTGATACCTGCATGCATCTTCATAGTAAGTTCCAACTTTTGGGAATGTCAGCTGTGCCGTAGATACTTGCGTGTGTTTTACATGCTTTAAAAATCTGTTTTCTGATAGACTGGATACTTGTAGTCTCCATTTCACAGATGAGGAATTTGTTGTAGAGATTTAGTCATTTATAAAAGATCATGAAGCTTAGGTGGAGCCTGAACCTATGTTTTTATACTCAGCACCCTCTTTAGTATGTGAAACTGCCGTCTTTAGCTTCAAACTCCTTCTGGAATACTGGTTTTTGGGTGCTATGTCTAATCAGCTTTCAGCTTTACAGTATTCCTTGAAGGGCACCACAACCTACACCCCTGGGCCAGCATAGTGAATTTTATATTTTTTATTTGAGAGAGAGATATATAGAGATAGAATATGTATGTGTGTGTGTGTTTGTGTGTGTGTGTTTGAGGAATCAGCTGTGGCTCTTGCTTTCACTCCTCATGGTGAAGAGGTGGCCTGCCTCTGACATCTGTTTTCAGCCCCCGTTCCTCAATACCAGGATTATTTTCTATTAACTCAATGCACCTTTTCTTTGTGATTCATGTCGATTTTCCTCCAGCCACCTGCACAGTCTCTGGCTTGCTCTCAGGCTGTGAGTAAGTTCTTTGTGTACTTGCTGTTTTTGATAACCTCAGCCCAAGATTTAATGTCAAGGTGGGGGCCTATTAAAGATGCCGTGAATCATCCTGTCTTTGTTTGAAGATTTCCGTGTTGGCAAGTGGGCAGATAGAAGTAGCTGTAGGTTTCCCAACCAGATGTACTGGTAGCTGGGGTGGGGGCATTCGGCTGAACTACATTCCTATCATTATTTGGCAAAGAAAGAGCCACTGAGATTAAGAGCATAATCCTTGCTTGTGATCTGGCTTCATCGACGGAATCACAGAGCCTCCGTGTTGTAAAGGGCCTTAAAATCATCTGCAACTGCATGACTTGATACTTGAGGAAACTGAGGCAACAGATAAAGGAAGTGATGTAAAGTTATAGAATGCCAAGGCTTCAAGGGATTTTTGACATGACCTGACTCTGCACTCTTATTTTATGGGGAAGAATAATGAGGCCTCGAGAAGCTCACTAACACTCCTAATGTGGCACAGTGAGTCCCTTCCGAGCAAGGACTCTACTGAATATAGGCCCAGGACAGGGGCCCTGCAGGTGAAGTCACTAAAGGGGATCTGTAGGATTTGGCTGGTTACAAGAGCTCCCTGCTCTCTCCTCCGGGCTGGCTTCCATGGGCCTCTGTTGAATTATCAGTCCGGTGTTCTTGCCTCTGTCCCCACAGACCTGCGGAGGCCTTCTTCCACCTGTCAGATGGTGACTGTCTTCTTCAGAGTGGTAGGAGTGAGGGAACCAGTGAGGGGAAATCAGGAAACAGGAAGCCAGGGAGAGGAGCAAGAGGTGTTTGGGTGGTACATGCTGACTCCATGCCTTGGTGTTGTGGGTTTCTAGAGGGTTTTAACTTTGTAGTAAAGATAGGACTTGAGAGAATTCTCTCTGTGGTGGGAGAGGAGTGTTCTCCACAGCCTTCACAAAGCATTCCCTGTGAGAACTACTCGTCCTTCACAACCTAGTTCCATCATAGCAGTTCAGTCTTCCGCTGTTTCTTCTGGTACCAGCCTATGGATTGGGTAAGGAGAAAGATTAGGTTAGTAAAGAGATCTTTCTGGTCTTTCCAGTAATAAAGCCCCTTGGACAAGGGCCAGGGAGATTCATCTCCCAGAGACTCCTGTGCTCTAGGTGGTGGTAGAGGCTTCCTGCCAGAAGGATCTGAAGCAGAGGACGTGGATGGTGCCATGCTGGCGTCTCCATGCGTCTGGCAGCGCAACAAAGGACTTCTGTCTGCCCTGCGAGGCTGGGTCGGTAAAACCCACTTCAATTGAAAGCCACCACACTTTAGCCAACTTGATAATTAAAATTCTAATATATGAATTAAAGAAAACAAGGGGCTCTGTTCCTGCCGTATTAAAACACAGCTGCAGTGATTCCACTGTTTTTTTCCTTTGACAGAGCTGTGGTTTTCCTACACACCTTTGTCTGAGGCTTTGATTCAGATACACTCCCTGCAGGTAGTAGGTCCCTTGTGTCTGCTCACCAGCTAGCTGCTGTGTGGTGATGATGACTCTGTGATGTGGAGAATCGAAGATTGTGTCTTTAAGTTACATGAGGTGGCTAAGTGACCTCTCATCAAGAGCAGAGGTGACAACAAAACTCACAGAAAACGTGCTTCCTGAGCTCCCTTTTTGTTGCTCTAGTGATTAAAAACAATAAAGGCCAAGTCGAAGAGAAAACTTAAGAGCGGATACAGCCGATACCTGGACTTATTGATTGATTTATTTCCGTGAACACTTTGGGAAAATGCCCACTTGCCGCTCTGTTATTAATAAAGAGGTCACTTTATCATTAGGCCTTTGAATCTGCATTTAATGGTGAAAGCCAGATGGTTATAATTTCTGACTTAGTGTGGCCACCTTATTAATAAAAAAGGACTGATGGAAAGGAAAAGGCGTCTTCATTTTTAACTCCAGAAGCATAACACAAATGCTTTCCAGTCTTTCTTTGGGTGGAAGCAGACCGAGCGACTGCAGTAAGATCCTGTTACACATTTGAAAAAAGACTTTTGCAGAGTGGAGGTAACTCGGTTTGAATCCTTCTTTTGTTAAACTTTAAAAGGACACTATAAATATATGCCCCTTTCCTTGAAGCAGGTATTTTGAAGGAAGCTTCAGGATTGTATTTAAAAGTAAATTAATATTTTAATAACATAAGGAAACTAAAAAACACCTAATTTATTTCAAATAGTGGAGGCCCGTGGTACTTTCTAAAATTATTCTTTTTGCTTAAACTACTATAAACTGCTTTTCTGGATTTAATTTCTAGGCTTAGATGAATGTGCCATGTATCTTATTCTGGTTCTTTTTATATTCACTTGGAATTTTTAAAAAGTCAATAACGGCAAAAATGCCTGGTAGTGGATTTCTGCTTGATTTCATCCAGCCTGTGTATTCCCCTATAATGGTCAGGAATTTGAAATCATGGTTATCATCCTGGCAATTTTTTGTACCCAAAGGGACAAACCTACGTTCGTGAAGACAGAATGATTTAGAATCTTAATGTACCCAGTAAACTGAGTGAACAGAGCAGAAGAACGCTGGGAATTCTTCGCATAGGCTCAGAAGCACTCTTTAATTCACTCAGATACCTAAAGACTTATTTATATGTCAGGCTATTGGCAGCGTCCTGGGGCCTGTTATGGCAATGAACTCCTGGTCTTAGGTGACAAGAATGGGATGAGTTTGCTGCGCCTGGCTCTGAGATAAAGAAAAAACATGGAATTTTAAGGATCTTAAAGTCTTTAAAGGTTTCTTTGCCTACTTGTTTTCAATCTTTGTTTAATTAATGATTCCTTTCAGAAGAGCTGTCCATGGGCCCACATTTAGAAGTGGTTTGAATTTCAAATTATTAACAGTAATTGTTTTTTTCTGTTTTCATTAAGCAAAGGCATGTATAACAACCCATTCAGTTCATTTGTTCATTGATTTGTTCATTTATTCTTCAATATTTAGCTTGTATTTACTTTTGGCTTGGCACCATGCCATGCACAAGATTACAGAGGAGTTTGTGATGGCCAGGCTTGTTTAAAATGCCTAAAATAGGGTCAGGTGCAGTGGCTAACACCTGTAATCACAGCATTTTGGGAGGCCGAGGCTGTAGGATCACTTGAGCCCGGGAGTTTGAGACCAGCCTTAGCAACATAGGTATCTCATCAAGAGCAGAGGTAACAACATTTCTACAAAAAATAAAAAAAGTTAGTCGGGTGTGGTGTTATGCACGTGTGGTCGCAGCTACTCCAGAGGCTGAGGTGGGAAGATCATACTTGAGCCCAGGAGGTTAAGGCCGCAGTGAGCAGTGATGGTGCCCCGCACTCCAGCCTGAGTGACAGAGTGAGACCCTGTCTCAATAAATAAATAAATAAATAAATAAATAAATAAAAATAAATAACTAAAAGACTCCAAAACAGTGGATGGATTTTTGTTTTTCCTCACATCTCAGATTCCTGGATGTCTAGACCAATCCTTGGCTAAGCCATCATGCTTTTTTTTTTTTTTTTTAAACTTTGAAATATTTTAAGTATACAGAAAAACAAAAGTGACAAAACCCATTTCAGATACAAATAATTTTTATGTTTCAGATTTTTAAAATAAATAAAACATTATAGATACGGCAAAAGCTCCCGGTGTACCCCTCCTAAATCCTGTCTCTTTTCTTCTCCAGAGATAATCTTTCTACTAAATGTGATGTCTTTTCATTCCCATGCATGTTTTTATATTTTTGCTCTCTGTGCATAAATGCGCTAATAGTGCTACTAAAAATAGTGCTTTGCCTGTTTTTAAATTGTATATAAATGGTAACTTACTGTACCTATCATACATCTTGCTATTTCAGTCAGTGTTATGTTTTTGATATTAACCTTGTGAAATTAGGAATTGCATGTTGATCTAAGAAGTTATTTTAGTTGCTGCACAGTAGGTATGTTATTGGATGACCATTTCACAATTAATATACCCATTCTCCTGTCTTCATTTTTTGTGTATTATAAACAATGCTGCCATGAAAAGTTTCACGTGTCTTTCCGTAAAAATGTGAGAAGTTTTTCTATGCTAAATACTTAGGAATAGAATAGAGTATGCATGTCTTCGGCTTTCCTAGATGTTGGGGAATTGCTCTCCAAGGGCATTATGCCAGTGTGGGCTCCTTCCTACAGTGTATGAGTTCCTGTTGCTCTTTACCCTTTCCAGTACTTCCTTGGTATTGGAAGTATTTTCAGATTTTGCTTATTCAACAAATATAAACTATCACAATTTGAATGTATAACGATATATCAGTTGGGTAAAGATGGTAGAGCAAAGACTGGAGATTTTTTTTTCCCCCTTTTCCTCCTGTTCTAGCTATATTGTTCTAGCTATATTATAGAGCAAGTTTGAGTTTCTGGTTGTGTAGAATCATCCTCAGCAAAGCCTACTTTGGCCCAAATTAGTTTCCTATACATCTATTTTACACAGAATGCATTATGTGCCTTTCTAAGGAATCAAAGAGACGAAGTCCAAACTCATAGAACTTATGTTGGGGGTACATAGCAGGAGATACTAGGGCCCAGTTTACAGTGGATTCATTGCACTGGCCAGGGAATTCACGGACCTTGCTCTGGTGAAGATTGCTGCCTGTGTGGCTTTTTGGGTTTTAATGTTAACAAATGAGAGATTGCATTAGTCATTCCTTCTTCAAGTGCAGATTTTCTTTTCTGCTTTCAAACTTCATGCTTCTAAGTGGCATTGTCCCTTGGTACTTTAAAATGTCTTAAAAATCACTAATACTCAATTGGTATTGAGAACAGAGGAACTTAATGCAGGAGCCACCACTAAGTGAAGAGCAGTTAAAAATGCTCAAAAGTCACCTTCAAAATTCTAACCTAAGGTAAAATTGTGTAAAAAAAGACCATCATCACTCATGTATAAAAATGACAGGGAAAAATAACAATGAATAGACTGTGGGTGATTATTCCCCTCACTGCCCTATTTTTCTGTTTTCCAAAGGTTTTTTAATGGTCATGGAGTAATATTCTAGGAATAAAATAATAAGCATATGTGAACAATTATAAGCTCATTTGGTAGGAAAAAAATGTGATTTACACAAAACATGTGCTGGGCAAAGGGAAGAACACCTGTATATGAAAAATGATTTGTAATGATTTTGTAAATAATCCCTATAATCCTTCCTTGGGTTAAGATTGGTGGATGATAAGTGTTTTTCTTTAGGTTTTGCTATTGGAAAGATCCAGGGAAGATGGAAGACAACTAGACTGGCATCTTACCTGACAGCAGTGGCACAGCAGCTGGTAGAACAACTTGAGCTTCTCTCATTGGGTTTTAAGACCAAAAGAAAAGGCAGAAACAGAACTAAAGAGATTTTATTCATTAGATCACATAGATATTCCAAAGGCATATAACAAATCCATAAGAGTGGAAGTAATCATAATGCCTACCATATATTAAACATTAAATATGTATATTTTTTCCCAATTCTGGAACAGCTGTGAGATGTAGGAATAACTGTACTAACTGATAGGGGAGAGATCAGGAAGGTTAAGAAACTTGCTCTATGTACAGAGCTCATCAGTGATACTGCCTGGACTCAGCCGCCATCTGCTTCACTCTGCTGGGGCATACATGTGTGTATACCCTTCCCCTGGCAAACACTTCCTTTTGTAGAGCTGAAAGCAGCCCCCTGCAACTTTTCCATGTATTTATTCTTGTCCTGCTCTCCTGAGCACCCAGCCTTAGAAGTCTGCTCCTCCTTTCACACAACAGCCCTTCCAGTCTTCAAAGAGGGCTATCGTGTCCGTTTCCCCACTTCTCCCCTCTCAGTCTGTCATCTTGGAAAAGCTCAGAGAGGTGTTTTTATTCACAGATGCCTTGAGAAATTTCATGGTTTTTAGACTCATGCTGAGTTTGTCCAGATGTGCCAATATTTGTCTTATATGATATAAATTAATTGTCCAGAAGAGGAAGAAACCTTTGTAGGCACTTACTAATGCAAACCAGTTCCTTTGAGTATTGATGGAAGGAAAAACACTAAAAAATGAAACAGATCATTTTCACTGGGAGAGTTTACTTGTTGAATTCACATTCTACTTTTAGGACAAATCTGTAGCATGGCAGTTCAGTCTTACCACATGCATTAACCGTGGGAAACCCAGGATGACATTGGTAATAGAGCCCTGCTTTTCTGTAAGGACTTTATACAGGTGGAGAAAGTATGATATTTTTTTTTTTTTTTTTTTTTTTTAAGAAAGAAGAAGAAAGAAAAAAGGGGAAGAGAGAACAGAATTCTTGCTCTATTGCCCAGGCTGGAATACAAACTAGGAATAGGTATTAAAAACCTCTTTTATGCCGATAACTGTACTTAACAACAGAGACAGGAAGGAATAAGGGAAGAAAATAACAAACAGCCAACCAATATTTCATTTAAGTCTGTGAAATGCTATGCAAATCTGAAGAGTGATTTACTTCCAATTATATAGTCACTTTCAGAATAGGTATAATACTGAGAAAAATGTATGTTCTAGAGACCTGGGGTGAAGAATTCTATAGATATTCACTAAGTTTACTTATTCCAGGTCTAAATTCCCTATTAATTTTCTATCTCGTTGGTCCGTCAAATATTAACAATATGGTGTCATGATCTCCTGCCATTATTGTGCGGGAGTCCAAGTCTCTTTTTAAGTCATTTAGAACTTGTCTTATGTATCTGGGTGCTCCTATATTGGGTGCATATATATTTATGTTCATTAACTCCTGTTGTTGCATTGATTCTTTTACCATTATATAATATCCTTCTTTGTTTCTTTCAGTCTTTGTTACTGTTAAAGTCTATTTTGTCGGAGACAAAAATTACAACTCCTGTTTTTTTCTTTTCTTTCCATTTGATTGGTGAATCTTCCTCCATCCCTTTAAGTCTTTGTGTATCGATGCTTGTGAGATAAATCTGGATGCAGCGTGGCAATGGATTTTGACTTTTTGTTCAATTTGCCTGTCTATATCTTTAATTGGGGCATTTAATCCATTTAAATTTAGGATTAATATATTTGTGAGTTCAGTATTATGATTTAATGCTAGCTGGCTATTTTGCCCATTAGTTGATGTAGATTCTTCATTATGGAGATACTCTTTACATTTTGGTAAGTTTTTAGGATGACTGATACTGGTTGTTCCTTTCTGTTTATAGTGCGTCTTTCAGAAGCTCTTGCAAAGCAGGCCTGGTGGTGATTAAATCTCCGAGTGCTTGCTTGTTTGCAAAAAATTTTATTTTTTCTTCACTTATGAAGCTTAATTTGGCAGTATATGAGATACTGGGTTGAAAATTCGTTTCTTTGAGGATATTGAATACTGACCCCCACTCTCTTCTAGTTTGTAGGGTTTCTGCTGAGAGGTCTACCGTGAGTCTGATAGGCTTCCCTTTATGGGTAACCTGACTTTTCTTTCTAGCTGCCCTTAGAATTTTCTCCTTTATTTCAACCCTAGTGAATCTAGTGATTATATGTCTAGGAGTTGCTCTACTTGAGGATTATCTTTGTGGTGTTCTCTGGATTACCTGGAGTTGAGTATTGTCCTGGCTTACTAGGTTAGGAAAATTTTCCTGAATAATATCCTGAAGAATATTTTCCAACTTGGATTCATTCTCTTCACGACATTCAGGTACACCTATCAGTGGTAAATTAGGTCTTTTCACATAGTCCCATATTTCTTGGAGACTTTGCTCATTCCTTTTTACTCTTTCTTCTCGAATCTTGTCTTTTCGTTTCATTTCATTAAGTTGGTCTTCGACCTCTAATATCCTTTCTTCTGCTTGATCAATTCAACTGTAAAAACCTGTGCATACTTCCCGAAGTTCTTGTGTTCTTCAGTTCCATTAATTCACTTGCATTCCTCTCTAAATTGTCTATTCTCGTGAGCATTTCGTCAAACCTTTTTTCAAGGTTCTTAGTTTCTTTACATTGGGCTAGAACATGTTCTTTTAGCTCAGAAAAGTTTCTTATTATCCCATTTCTGAAGCCTAATTCTGTTAATGAATCACATTAATTCTCCATCAGGCCTTGTTCCCTTGTTGTTGAGGAACTATGATCCCCTGTAGAAAGAGAGGCATTCTGATTTTGAGTATTCTCAGCCTTTTTACGTTGGTTCCTTCCCATCATTATAAGTTTATCCACCTGTCGTTTGTAATTGCCAACTTTCAAATTAGGTCTCTGAGTGGATGTCCAACTTGTTGATTCCCAGCGCCGAACTCTGAGCAACCCACTGCACCGACTAAAACAGCGGCATTAAGATTCATGGTGCTTTTTCTGTCCAGGAATCTCCGGTCTGGCTTCCCTCTTGAATCCCTTTTTCAATCAGGTAAATAGGCAACTCTGCCTTCCCGAAGCTCCAAACGTCGGCCCAAAGGGGAGTCAGTCCCGTTTACTCTGCACCGAGAACAGCCATGCCGGCCACAAGAGTCGTGCTGTCGACCCGTGGGCCTCCTCCACTGGGAATCTCCTGGTCTGTAGGCAACAAAAATTCATGTGTAAGTGTGGCGTCCTCTCGTTCTGTGCACTTTCTCTGGGAACTATAATCCTGAGCTGCTAGTAGTCAGCCATCTTGGATATCACTTTTTTTTTTTTTTTTTTTTTTTCTGTTGTTTGAATTTCTTAGGTTGGTAGTTACTGTCTAAAAGCATTTTAAATATATCATTGCTTTGTTCTCTGGCTTCAATTATTTTTCATGAGCAATCAGTTATCAGACTTACTACTCCTTAGAAAGTAATGCATTTTTATTTTTCTGGCTATTTTAAAATTGCCTTTTGATTATTTTACATTTTTAAGTAGTTTTACAAACAGGCTTATTTTTTGTAGTTGGTTTCTCTGTGTTTATCCTGTTGGAGTTCTTAGACATTCTTGAATTTGTGGCTTGATGCTTTTGCCAATTTTGGAAAATTATTGACCATTATTGCTTTGAATTTTGCTTCTGCCTGTTCTTACCCATTCTTTCTGGGACTAGAGATATTTTTATGCTAAACATTTTTTAACTATGTCCTATATCTCTAGTGCTACTTCTTTTAGTATCATCCTTAATTCTCTCTTTGTTTTATTTTGGCTGTTTTCTATTAACCTATTTTCAGGTTCACAAATCGGTTCTTCTGTTATGTCTAACTGGCTGTGATTGAATTATTAATTTTAATTGTTTTATTTTTACTTCTAGAATCATCTTTGGGTTTTTAGTATAAATCCCAGTTCTCTGGTTATTCTCAATCTTTTCCTCTATCTCCAAAACCATATTTATCACTGTATTTAAAAGACTGTACCTGATAATTCTTTAATCTCTATCAATTTTGAATTTTTTTTCTCTATTTTTTCACTGTTTTGATTCTTTGAATCTAATTCCTAGCATGCTTGATGATTTTTACATATTAAAAATTTAGAGTGTTTTGTATAATGTATTTTTCCATGGCAATTTAATTTTCTCCTCACAAATAATTAGAATAAAGTTAATTTACCTTAATCTAATCAGGAATTGAGACAGTTTGAAGTTGGTTTTCCATCTTTCTGATGGCTAGTGTATTTATGATTTGCCCTTAGTCCTATAAATAGCCATTTAGAAGTTCAAATAAAATTCTAGAGTGCTTTTCAAGTAGTCACTAAACTCCAGTTTTGCTTGTTGTTTTAAGACTACTGAATATTCTGTTCAATGTCCTAGTATCTAGATCGCTATTTTCTGCTTGTGTCTCTTTTGATTTTCTTACTCCAAGAAAGAGGATCTGAAAATGTTTTAGGGGTTAAAAGTGGTAAAAGAATACAGGCATCACCTCATTGCATTTATATTTTATCCAAGATCTTGATTCCTCATGTCTTGGCTAGGTTGACAGCTCCAAACTACTTTGTGCCCTCCTCTCTTTATAAGACTTCTTAATGTTCTGATCTGGAACTTTGTGCTCAGTCTTGCATTCTGTTCTACTTAGGAAGCAGCAAATGCCTTGAATTTGAAAAAGAGTAAACATAGGGCTTACTTTAATTTGTTTACTTTATTTATAGAATATTGAGTTTTAAGTTGAAATTACTTTGGTTGGGCCTTGGTGCCCTCAAACAGTTTTTAAAATAATTTCATTTTATTCTGCTTTAATATTTTTTCTCAACAAGAGGGGTGATTTGATATAAGCTGTGCTATCATAGTAGAACTGGAAGTCTTCTTATGATGCTAATTTGATTGACATGATATTTGAGGGAGGGTGGTAGGTAACCAGTATGTTTCTTTACAAAGCAATTTCTGAAGACATATCTCTTTTTTCATATGTATTTTATACTCCCACCTATATGAATTTCTTACAAATATTTGAATATATATATTATTCTTTCAGTATTTAAGCATACAAAAAGAAGTTTGTCTCGTACAAATTGATTAATCTCTATTTGAATGCTTATAGTAATTTCCCTAGCCAAAACTATACTGTTCTGATATTGAAAAATCACCAAAAATAACATAAGTTTATAAAAGAAAGTTGGTTATCCCTGGTACAAAGTAAATTTTCTAATTTAGATAATTACATGCATTCTGAGAATCCAAAAAATAATGATAGGCTAGGAGGCTATAACTACATTGTTTATTAAACTATGACTAATGCTTAACTGTATCATAATGGTGCTAGGTTCCTTTCATGATGGGTAAGGGAATTTATAAAGGGAAATCAATATTATTTAAAAACTCTGATTTATTTATATCTTGTGATAGTAGTGAATAACTAGGCATAGATAGTACTTTTGTACATGGCATATGAACAGTTTTCAAAGTGATTTTGATTTGTTAATATTTTTCCTGAAATATTGTCACCTCCCTGAGTAATGTGATAAACCATGTATAATGTAATATTTGGCTAGTAAAACAAGCATCAGCAGATAAATATCAGTGTTTGTCTTAAGAGATGCAATACTGGGAACCTGAATAAAACAAAACAGTTTTAATAAAAGTTGAACAGTGTGGACCTGGATAAACACACCTGTTGGATAACATGGAGATTTATTTATTGTTACTTACAATCTATTATATTTTACAGTGATGATATTATCAAAAGTTAAACACTTTCTGAAACAAAAAATGAAAAATCAGGAAAATTACCAGTTTATAATTCCAGAACCATAGAGTCTTTAGATATATTTGGACTTACATTCCCTTTTGGCCTGCTCATCAGAGACATACCTATCTTTCCAACATCTCAGTTGTTTATCACATGACTGCTTACCAGTTGTCTGTTATGGTTGATGAAAATTTATGGTTCTAAGTGTGTTTTTACAGAGTTTACAAAAACATTGCAAATCATGAGTTTTATTGATTTGAAAGCATTTTAAAAACCTGAAATAGGAGCCTGGCTCCAGTTAAACGTTACTGTCAGGTCAGTCTCTTCTTTGTACTCTAATTTTCTCTTTCACAAAATGAGACTTGTAAAACTTTTATGTTAGTTTCTCAGAGTCATTATAAGAACCAAACGAAGAGATGTATGTGAAAATCTTTTTTCAAAGTAAAAACTGTTCTGTAAGTGTAGCAGATTATTATGGTATCCCCATCATTATTAGTGCTGATAGCAGATGACTTTAGCACTGCACAGATGCATAAAACAGTTTTGAAGCAACTTTTTTGTAGTTTCCCAGTTGATAAATATGAAGTATGCTCTCCTGTCTGTAACATACTGACATCCTTTGTATTTTTATTTTTGTTATTTTATTTGTTTTTAAAAATGATACCAAATTCGCTCTATAGATTTTAAGAAATCAATTTGGTAACAGGCTTGGATTAATTTTTTTTATCAGTAACAATGAGTTATAAATTCAGTGAATTTAACAAATTAGGACAGGATTCCATCTTATTCAGAATAGCTAAGTTCCCTCAATGCATTTCACTCATTGTTGAGTGGAGGAGCAATAGGCTCCTTTGGAACAAACTTACTGAATTACAAAGAGGAAATGGTTTATCCTTGAACCTTTATGAAATTCAGGCAATGGATGATATTTACCCAAGGCCAATATTGTAACATAAACAGAAAATATTAACTCCTTTAAAGCAAGTGCATTATTTGAATTCATGTAATCATTACATTACTTACAGATCACAGATCATTTATTGATAGATTTTATAGAAAAAAAATATGCATAAGCTGAATAAGAAGATTAAGAAGATGGGTATGCCTTACATCAGAATGTCCTTCAAATAGACCTGGAAAACACGTTTGTCTAATTAGGATGCATGACAGCAATCCATGAAAGTAGTTCTTTTAAGTAAATAGAGGTCTATCCCGAGAGGGTTTAGCAGACTGTAGTACAAATCAGGATACTTCCAAGAAAAGTCAGAAATGAATGAATAATTCCTCCTTAGTTTCTATTAATTAATCAAATTGCAATTAGATTATCACTCGTGCACAGTGAAGAGAGTCTGAAAAGGTAATGAAATGCACTGTATTTAATGGACAACTATCTATAGGACATGGGACATATGGGCTTAAAATATGCACTTTTTAATAAACAATTATAGAATAAAGGGCTAAAACATACCCTTTCTCATTTTACACTGTGATCTTTCATTTGCTTGCACAGTGCCTGGCATATGGTGACTGTCAAAGTATACAAATGCATGTTGAAAACTGAATATACTAATGAACACATATAACTACATATACAGAAGACACTCCTTACAGTGATAGTGAAACACCTATACTGAATAATCATAAAAGAACACACGAAACATCAATTTTCATTTAAAAACCCAATACTATAATTAAAATAAAAACATTCCCTTTTATTTTCCCATGTTTGACTTTGTTCAATGTTATGTTGGAGCCATGAAGCTGTTTTCCAGAATTTGTTTTTAGAGACTGGGTCTTGGTGTGTCACCCAGCCTGAAGTGCAGTGACATGATGCTCACTACAGCCTCGAACTCCTGGGCTCAAGTAATCCTCCTGCCTGGGCCTCCCAAAGTGCTGGTATTGAGCCACCACACTTAGTCCCAGAATTACTAAAGACAATAATACTGTCTTTAATAATTCTGGGACTAAGTGTGGTATATATAAAACATATATATATATATGTACACACACACACAATATTACTGTCTTTAATAATTCTAGAACTAAGTGTGGTATATATAAAAATGTGTCTCATATATATATATGTGTGTGTATATATATACATATAGTGGCGCCTGCCACTATGCCCGGTTAATATTTTGTATTTTTAGTAGAGACGGGGCTTCGCCATGTTGGCCAAGCTGGTCTCAAACTCCTTACCTTGTGATTTGCCCGCCTCGGGATTCCAAAGTGCTGGGATTACAGGTGTGAGCCACAGCACCCAGCCTCTTCAGATATTGTTTATTGTCTTCTTGGTTTTCTCTGCATAAAGCTTTTTATCATTATTATTTTGCTATTTAGATTACTTATTTGGGATAGATTCCTAGAACTGGAATGAAGTCTTATGTAGTGGTCATGTAGGTGTCTTTCTCAGCTGTTTTCAAGAAGACCTGTTGTAGAGAGCATAGATAATTGACAGTCTCCAGCTGCCATACCTGTGGATCCACCACACCATTCACAGTGGACCATCCTTCTTTGAGACTGTTTCTACCCAGTGACTGAGCATGTCAGGAATACCAGAACGAAGTAGTATATTTCTGCCCAATTCTAGATTCTTCTAATGGGTAACTCTGGTTCAGAGACTACCTACCAACCTGGCTGAAGCTTTCTTTATTATTATTATTATTATTATAGTGAATAAGAAGAAGAAAAAAGTCTGTACACATTCAGTACAGATGCAACTTTTTTTCCCCAGAATATTTGTTATACTTTAAGTTCTGGAATACAT
Source organism: Cacajao melanocephalus (assembly GCA_963573385.1). Classification (NCBI taxonomy): domain Eukaryota; kingdom Metazoa; phylum Chordata; class Mammalia; order Primates; family Pitheciidae; genus Cacajao; species Cacajao melanocephalus. Next base: position 31,335 of record CAUYLG010026966.1, read on the forward strand.
GTGCAGAATGTGCAAGTTTGTTATATAAGTATACATGTGCCATGGTGGTTTGCTGCACCCATCCACCCATCATCTACAGTAGATATATCTCCTAATGTTATCTCTCCCCTTTCCCCCACCACCCAACAGGTCCCAATGTGTGATGTTCCCCTCCCTGTGTCTATGTATTTTTGTGAGAACATGCGGTGTTTGGTTTTCTGTTCTGTGTTAGTTTTCTGAGAATGATGGTTTCCAGCTTCTGGAAAGGACATGGACTTATCCTTTTGTCTCTGCAAAGGACATGGACTTTCCCTTTTTTATGGCTGTATAATATTCCATGGTGTATATGTGCCATCTTTTCTTTATCCAGTATATCACTGATGGGCATTAAAGACTTAAACATAAAACCTACAACCATAAAAACCCTAGAAGAAAACCTAGGTAATACCATTCAGGACATAGGCATGGGCAAATACTTCATGACTAAAACACAAAAAGCAGTGGCAGCAAAAGCCAAAATTGACACATCAAATCTAATTAAACTAAAGAATTTCTGCACAGAAAAAGAAACTATCATTAGAGTGAACAGGCAACCTATAGAATGGGAGAAAGTTTCTGCAATCTATCCATCTGACAAAGGGCTAATATCCAGAATCTGTAAGGAACTTAAATTTACAAGAAAAAAAACAACCCTATCAAAAAGTAGGCAAAGGACTCTCAAAAAAAAAAAAAAGACATTTATACAGCCAACAAATGTATGAGAAAAATCTCATTATCACTGGTTATTAGAGAAATGCAAATCAAAACCACAATGAGATACCATCTCATGCCAGTTAGAATGATGATCATTAAAAAGTAAGCAAACAACAGATGCTGGAGAGGATATGGAGAAATAGGAATGCTTTTATACTGTTGGTGGGAGTGTAAATTAGTTCAACCATTGTGGAAGACAATGTGACGATTCCTCAAGGATCTAGAACCAGAAATACCACTTGACCGAGCAATCCCATTAATGGATATATACCCAAATAATTATAAATCAATCTACTATAAAGACACATGCACATGTATGCTTATTACAGCGGTATTCACAATAGCAAAGACTTGGAACCAACCCTGACTGAGACTTTCTCAGGACTTTTCTTCATGCAAACTCTTGCTACCAAATGCTTCCTTGCCTTTCTCCTTTCAGAGACGTCAGAATTTCCTCATAGTCTAAGTGTTCCCCTTCCCTACACTTCTTCTCCTTTATCATGTATAGATTCTCCTCCCAAATAACTATCTCACATACCCAATTCACCTTGGCACAAGAGGACCCAAACTGGCACAGAACATAATCATGATTCAGGCCCTTGATACATGGTGCTTAATGGTGCTAATATACATTCCCACTGCATTGCCTCTTCCAACACGGGGTTTTTCTTTTATTGTCTTTAACTGATTTGATAGGTGAAAGACTAGTATCTCACTTTTAAAATTTCTATTACCTTCATCTCTAGTGAGATTGCACATGCTTTGTTTTCCATGTATATCATCTATTAAAATTTATTCATTTTACTAATTTATTCATTCACTAAGAAACTTTACTTATAATTAATAGTTATAATACTTCTTTTTGTGGCATTTTGACGGTGTATTTGAATGAGGGTCTCATTCAATACTTATCTACCAGTATTTGGAGTAAATTATATATGTGGAAGAAATATAATGATTGCTCATTTACTCAGGCTAAACTAAAACCATAGACAGTATTTATGATTTGCCAGGAGCAGTAGTGGTAGAATCCACTGCTCCTGTCTTTCAGGAAAGGCAAGTAGTTTTAACATTTCTGTAATTATATTGCATATGCACATGTGCGCATGCATGTGTACCTGCATCAGTGTGAGTGTATATGAGTTTGCAGTGTTTTTTGGAAGAGAGGTAAAGCTTAAAATTTCTTAAGTTGTATTTTATTAATTTCTTTTAACAATCTTGTTTTTTCTTTTGTTTTTCCTCCACTATCATTTTTCTACCTTTATTTCCAAGATGTCCCTGATCATCTCATTCCTATCAGGTAGTTAAATTATGCACGTGCTAATCTTTGTGTCCCCAAACACACATAGCTAATCAAGAATAAAACCAGTTATTGTAAATTTACCTCTAGAATGAGCCCTCCTTTCTCTGATTTTGAGGATGGATAGATGCTTATGATCTGGTAGACAATTATAAAATGCACATTTAGAGTGTAGGTGGATAGAAGAGTACTCTGTGTTAGGTGTTAATACTTTTATTTTACTCATTTAAAGACAAAGATTTAAATGTGCTTGTTTAAATTCAACAAGCCCTTAGAGCCATGAGGCCTTGAGGGTAAGAGGTGCTTAAAACCAAATAGCACAGGAGCTGAAGAAGTAATTATATGCCAGATTGAAGATGGAGCTGAACAAAGACTGAGCTGATCTGGGAACGGGGGATGGCAAACTGAATTATGTCCCAGGTATCAACAGGCCGAGAAAACAGACCTGGAAAACATGCTTCTTCATACATTTTACCAAAGTTTACAAAATGCAATAATTTTCAGATGGTTTGCTAATCTCATTCACCCTTCTTTTCTGCATTTTTGTTTTAACCTAAGGTTTTTTAAAAAAGAAAATCTTAGTTGGAAGGATGTTTTGAGTCAAGAATACAAACACTTCACAATGTAACATATATTCTGGATTCAAGGTGGCAGGAAATAAAAAATAATTGGAGTATAATTTCAATGTCTTTATTTCCCTGAAGACCAGCCTTTAAGAGCTTCCTCAAGTGAGTCTCTTCTTTAGCCTAAAGGTAACATGATCGGGAATGGAGAAGGTAGGAATTACTCTGACAAGATTTTAGTTATTCTAAAACAGTGTGATTAATTTTATCTTAAAGACTTAAAATGTCCCCCATTTCCCTGTTGCCAAGAACATGGTAGGCAGGAGGAAAAGTATACATTCTTTGTTTCAAAGTCTTTTGCAGAAAGTCTGGTCTATTAAGAATAAATTCTAGGACTGTGTAGTAGGGTTTAGAAGTTATCATGACCAAAATTGATTTTTTCATTTCTCTTAAAGTTGATGGCTCATTTTTTCATGAAAGTAGAAACCATATCTATAAAAAACAATTTTGAAAGGCCTGTCAAATCTGACCATAAAACAGAAAGCTATTTTACATTTCTACAAACATATTGTTAAATAAGCTCTCTGTGAGTATACAAGTACTATATGAATTTTTACCTATGAAAATCTTTTTAAAACTGAAGAAATTTTGAAACTTTGGTGATGATAATTAATAATTAAATGTTAAAAGCCACTGTGGAAGTCTATTTTATCATAACATTATAACCAGGCAAAATATTTTATCTTAACAATGGATTCCTGAGCTTCTAAACAAATGCATTTTGCCGTGTTATTTTTTGCTGTATGCAAATTTAGAAAGGACTCAGTTTATCATGACCTGCATGATAATTCTTAGAGTGTTAAAAAGAAAAAAGAGGATAGAAAGAGGAATGGCCACAGTACACATAAGTCTTGCCTGCAGCTTCCACTAAAGTTACTCTGGAAAGTAACTTAGGGAAAAGAGGAGATGATTCATTTATTTATTCAAATTTGGTGCTAATTATTAATCCCCAACTATGTTCTAGGCACAGATACTATGGTTCAAAAATATTTAAGGCAAATACCTGATTTGGAAGAGCTTATTTTTAGTGGGAGGTAAAGGAGAAGGAAAAGAATATCAGAAAAAGGAATGAGCAATTTCAGAAAAGAGCAAAGTGCTATGGCAGAGGTAAGCATAGATTTGAGGAATGGTGGGCAGCAAAGTAGAGAAGGCTTTCCTGAAGAGGTTGCAGCTAAGTTGAAATCTAAAAGATGAAGCGGACTCTGCCAGGGAAGAGTCTAGAAATGGGGAAAGTTGGACAAGGGTACATTTTAGGCAATAGGAACAGTGCTTGGTGCAAAGACCCATAGGTGTAGGGTTTCAACAGATCAATAACTCAATGAGATTCATGCATTAGGGACATAAGAGAAACAGAAAAGGGCAAGTATTTAAGGGGTTCTTGTATTGTAAGGTGCGGTGTTCCAGAGATGGAGAGATGCTGGATTGATGCTGCATTTACCTTGATCCTTTCCTGTGATATTAGTAGGGAAGGAAGGAGGGATGGTTATGGATGCAGTGTAAGTGAGGTAGCAAAAATTGATCCGATGACTTTTATTTTCTCATTGGGATAGAGAGCAGATTGCTTTGCTATACTGAAGGGGAAGGGGTAGGTGGAATAGAAGATTTAATAAAAGTGGGAAAGTTTGAAATAGATATAAAATATACTAAACAGATGATTAGGGAAACTTGGAAGGATTATTAAGCAATATTTGGAGCCCAGCTAAGTTTGGAAGCTGTGGATGTGTAGTGGTTATAATCTGGGAGTGTGTGTGACCCACTTTAGCTGTTGCAGTTTTAGAGTGGAGAAAGCAGGTAGCTGGACTGCCCTAGGCCTGGGTTTTCACCTATGTTGATGCTCTTTCCATCACGTCTTGTCACAGAATACTGCTTATTGCTGATACTGTGACTGTCTGCCTGAAAGCGTTTTTTTGTGTGTGGCTGCTGAGCAGGTTTGGTTCACAGTGTTGAGCAGGCTTGAAGTACCAAATAGTTGCTGTCACTAGATGAAGGCTTAAGCAAATAACTGTTAACAAGTTAGTGGATTACACTAGCATCCTTACCTCTCACATGAGATAACTGTGAAGCATGTTCTATACTGTTTTCCAGAGTATCCCAGTAGGACTAAACTCATTTCCCATAGCAGTAACTTGCTTCATAATTGAACCATTTTTTGACTTTGTCCCCGTTTCATTTATGGCTGTGTAAGCAAACTACCCCCAAACACAGGGGCTTAAAATAACAAAGATTTGTAATTTTTTACCGAACTGTGGTGTGCCTGGGCTTAGATTAGTAATAGCTTGGGTCACTCATGTAGTTTCACTTGACTGGAAGGCTGTTTGGGTCAGGAATGACTGTGATGGCTTTACTTATGGGTTTTGGACCTCAGTTCAAAGTGTAGAATGGCTGGGGTCTGTCTGGGCCTCTCTCTCCCCATTGATTCTCATCATTCACTGATCTAGCCTGAGCTTCTTAACATGGTATCTGCATCCAAGGAAAGCAAAAGAAGAGGCTGTCAGAACTCTCATAGCCTTGGCTTAGAACTAGCGTAGTGTCACTTCTGCTGCAATCTATTGATCAAAACAAGGAGCAAGGTCAGTGTAGATTCAAGAGTGACGGAAACAGACTCTCCCTTTTGATGGGAAGAGCACCATGCCAGAATAACGCTTTGAGGAACTACTGATAGTTATCTTTGCAAACATTCTATCTTATTTCCCTTTCATACCTTTTATTCTTTGTCCCTTACCAGTGTTTCATGGGGTTATTGCCCAAATAAATTATTTGTACTAAAATTCTCATCTTAGGATCTGTACTCTCAGAGCTTGGTAAGTGAGACAGGAAAACCAAGAAATGAAGAGAAAGTATTTCTAAGAGAATAGAGTGATGGCTTATGTATGGGCTCTGTGCTGGGTGACAAAGACATTGTAAAAGGAGTTGTAAGAGCAAAAAGCTAGAGAGGCCTAAGGATTGATAATATCTATGATGTTAAATAATTAGATATGGTACATTTGGCAGGATGAGAAGGCTGGAAGGAAAGGAGACTATGATTCTAGGTCCAGCAGTTGCAGAATGTACCTTGGGAGACTCCAAGGAGCAGAAACCATGGATCAAAGACAAGATTTTGTTGATCACCCTGTGGACGGGCTGCTGCTATCACCTTAGTGAGGCTCACCATTTTTGAAATAAATTCTGTGGATTGGATATTAGGCAAACACTCCTTCAGCTTGTTGTAGGTTACAGGTGGTTACAGTTGATCCATAACCCTAGATCTGGAGAGGAGGTGGCCATTAACACAATCAGTGCAAAGGCCCTGGCAGAGTAAAGTTGCCCAGAAACAGCTTCAGGAGAATTTCCTGCCTACCAGAGCTTTATTCCTAAGAAAATCATACTTTTAAAATCTAGGACTTCAACAAAAATAAGATGTGTGAGGCCAGGCGTGGTGCCTCACACCTGAATTCCTAGCACTTTGGGAGGCTGAGGCCGGTGGATCATCTGAGGTCAGGAGTTCGAGACCAGCCTGGCCATCATGGAGAAACCTCATCTCTACTAAAAATACAAAAACTAGCCAGGCATGGTGGCACACACTTGTAATCCCAGCTACTCGAGAGGCTGAGGAAGGAGAATCGCTTGAACCTGGGAGATGGAGGTTGCAGTGAGCTGAAATTGCACCACTACACTCCAACCTGTACAACGTGAGCAAGACTCCATCTCAAAAAAATAAATAATAAGATGTATGGGAATAAAGAAAAGCTTCAGAGTCAGATTGGGATCAAGTTGTGCTACCAGTTAGGTAACTGGATGTAGCATCACAAAAGCAACTTGGGATTTTCGAACATTTCTCTCTCTCTCTCTCTCTCTCTCTTTTTTTTTTTTTTTTGGTATTATATGGCGTTAACACCCCATTTGATTTAATTTTAAAAAGAATTTTAATTATTAAGACCTTTTATTAATGGGTGCTTGCAGTTGGTTGATGTTTTTGAAAAAACAAGTTGTAAACTTTTATTACAAATTAAAAATGAAATGCTTAAAAATCTGAACTTGAGAACATGTGAACCAATTTTAAAACTTTTAAAGGCATGTTGAGAAAAAACAGACTAAACAACAATAAAAAAAAACTTTGTTATTACCAAAAGACATGTCTTTAGGTAAAAATACTTAAAAACCCCATGCTTCATATATAATGCAGATAGTTCTGATTATCTGATCAATGGGCAAAAAGCAAGCACAGTAAGGTCTTCAGCCCCAATCTTTCCTGCATTTCTTATTTCTGTAATTTAATATTCATTTCTTCTTGTTGGATGACTAAACTGAATGATGGTGGAGATGGTAAACTGGCATTTACTCAACCTTCTTCTGCCTTGGGCGCTGAATTCTTGGCTGATGGACTTATCTCTTTTCCATCTTGTGGTTTAGGGTTTTCTGGGCATCTACATAGATAACTGGGGTTTTAGCAGCACCAGTGTTGAGGTTGCTTCTGATATTGGTTCTCATTTTGATTTTCTTGACCACCTTCACTGCCTTCCTCTCTAGGCTGGCTTTGGCGAGGAGGTTCCCTGAGGAATCCTGGTCTGTAAACCATATACATATCCTGCCTCACTGGTCTACCCTGTGCTCCTGCACCCCAGTTGTTAGCACCCTCTGTCGCTGCTCCCTACAAGGGAGAGTTGGAATATGGTGATTGACTTCTGTAGGGTCTCTGCCTATAGTAAGGTGGGAACCTTCACCTGCAGCAGGGCTGGCATCATTGGGCCTAGCCTAAGAAAGCACTCTCTCATCCCTCGTTCTTTTCTCCACTCTTATAATTCTGGTAATTCTGCTGGTAATTGCATGAAGACCACATGGACAGCGTCTATGATGGTTGTGGTCTGCTGCATATTTTCTGCCTTGTACTGGACTCCACAGGGGCCTGTAACATTTGCTGTCTCCTCACCCTTTTCTGCTGCAACATCATCAAACTCCACAGTCTCTCTGTGTCCTACACTGCGAAGGTACTTCCTGGGGTTATTCTTCTGTGTGGCATTCTGGTGTACAAATGTGTCTTCCTTGGTGCCATTCCCATAGATGAAACCATATTTATTTCTTAGATTGTACCATTTTACTGTTCCCAAAATCTTCCTTGCAATGATCTTATCCCCACCAGCAGGCGCCGCCTGTGAGATTACCCTTGCCACCGCTGTGATGCTGTAATGTTGTCCTTATCTTCAGGTTTAATTTAGCCTTCCAGAGTCTGTAGACTGGTAGAAATTATTACATTTTGTGGTAATTTCCGTTTATATTGACATGATCATGAGATGCGGTTGGTGGCCTTGGCGTCTTTGCTCAGGGTTGTGGTTGCTGTGATGGTGACCTGGTGGCTGCAGGGCTGTGGCTCTTTCTGGGGTGATGGTGACTAGGCTTGGGATGGTGTTAGGGCTGCTCAAGGCTCTCTGGGGTCTGCTGTCCGCTCCTGCTACCAATTGAACTCAAATTTTAATTAAATGATAAAACATTGTCTAAGTGCCTAGCACAAAATAGGATATAACAGAGTATTATTTCCCTTTCTTCCATTCTTTTTTCTGCTTTATAAAGTAAGATTTATAAACAAGATATAAGGTGCCTTGTCTTTCTGCTGTTGTAGCTTGTTTAAGAAGAAGCACAGCACATGTTTGTCAGTGTACAGTGCCCTGGTGGCCTAGAGTTCACTCCATTTCCCTTAGTTCTTAGTGAGTACTTAGTAATCACTTAGTAGTGATTGCCCAGTCTTAGGAATGGATTGTTTTGTTTGTTGTTTGTTTGTTTGTTTGTTTGTTAAATGGAGGCCAGGGTTTATTTGTGCTTGGAAGGTATTTGGCATTCATACGGATTTTGGCAAGAAACGAGCTTCATCTGAACTCTGTTGTACCCTTATTCATTTTGTTAAAACCGATATTCAAATGATTATAGAGTTATATTCAAGTAAGAATAAGGGAAACTTCTACTATATAATTTATGTTTGTAGATTTTTGTGAATCGTAAATTAAACTTGGAAGCTCCTGGCTAAAAGATGTGTCTTTTCATTTCAAAGGAAGGAGTTAAAATTATTATTCTTGTTATTAGCGTGATTATAGATTAATTCATTCATATTGCCTTTTCAAAACAAAATGAAGACCAGTGATACCCAATTGCAAACATTTCACATTCAAATAAAATGATTTAGAAAGGTTGCAACTTAGTTTGCACATATGAGCTATGTATGTAAGTAACTCTTTATGTCATAAAAGTTGTAAGTAGGAACTAGAATGTAATTTTGTCCTTATCTTCAGGTTTAATTTAGCCTGCCAGAATCTGTAGACTGGTAGAAATTATTACATTTTATGGTAATTTCCTTTTATGTTGACATGATCATGAGATGGGAAACTAGAAGAAATTCAGAATTCCTTCATCTTTGATTATGCTTTTGGTGTGTTGTCATCTTGGAATATCTTTCTTCCCATAACAGAATAGTCACTTTCTTTCTCTCCATTCTCACCTCCCCCAGTTGCACAGAATCACCTTTGGGCCCTGGCCTTCTGCCTGGAAGTTGGACCCTATTTTCCTGGTAGGCACATATTGAACTTCAACTGACTGCTAGTTTTCTAGGTCCACCTCTCTGCCTCTGTTTTTTCAGGCTCTCTTAACCATGCAGTAGTCTTTTCTTCCTGGATAGCACTGATGCACTGCATGCTGTGTGGTTGGCCACCTCCTACAGTGTGATTCAAAATAGCTTAGCATACTGCAGGGAGCAGAGCCTGAGGCACAGAACTTTCTGTGTCCCTCTATCATAGTACTTACCTCTTACTCCAATGCATTACATTATTTATGCATATATGCCTTTTAGTATGTATTTATTCTAGCATATTACTGACTCACTAAAGGCAGATACAAAATTATTTTCTCTGTGTATGTGTCTCACAATGGACAGTGCATCTTGTACCAACTAGGTGCTTAATAAATGTTTACCTGAGTGAATGTAATTCCAGGAAGTTGGAAAAAGCATTGTATTATTTATCCTGATTTTTGTTTGTTTCTTTGTTTCTAAGCAGAAGTTTTTATAAGAAGGCAGATCGAAAATTCTCAGAATCCTAAACAATATTGCAGTATCTTTTTCTTGAAATTTACAGCACATTTCTCAATGCTTAATCTTAAAAATTGAAATTATTTTTAACACATCATTCATAAAATTATCTCACTCACCTGTAGTACGGATGTAAACAAGCTTCTTATCTCTGTAGGTAAGACAACATCAGATGTCAGTTGATTTGCTTGAGATTGTGTGTAGGAGTCTACATTTTTAATTTTTTTGCACTTGTGTGAAAGGCATAATATATCTCTCCTGAAATCTTTTCTTTGGGCCTGAGATCTGAGGAATTTGCCAAATCTATTTTTTAGAAATTATACAAGAATCCTTCAATCATTGAAGAGCCTAGAAATAAGATTCTATAGTTATAGAATTTTACACCTGGGAAGCAGAAACCGTCTGTTTTAGCCTCACATTTCACACGAGTAAACAGAAGCCTAGGTAAATGAAGGGACCTGTCCAAAGTCCCATAATTGCTTAATGGTGGAACTATACTTTTTGATAGTTAATTGAGCTTGTTTTTCACTACAACCTAATAGCATTACATCCAGGGATATACCAAAGGAGAAAACAATTTAATGAAATTATTTAAAATGATAGATTTCTTGCAGAGATTTTATTCTTACTGAGTTTTTTTTTTTAATTTTTTTTTTTTTGAAAGAGAGGAAAGAGAGAGTGAAAGAAAGAAAGAAAAAGAATGTACGAGAGAAAGAAAGAGGAAGAAAAAGAGGGAGAGAGAACAGGATTCTTGTTCTACTGCCCAGGCTAGAATGCAGTCTGAAAATGGGTATTAAAAACCTCTATTTT